>APFE031050617.1:276193-333881 GCA_000404065.3 Pinus taeda
CCCCCATGAAACTCCAAGAATGGATGATGCTTTAAGTCATGTGATTGATAGAATTGGGAGACCCAATCTTGGTTTAGTCCCAACTCAATCAATGGAGCAGCCTAGACCATCTAAGAAAGGTCCCCCAAAGTGGCTGACAAAGACACTTGAAAGTGTTCATCCTGATGAGGTTCAAAAGACAGGAACTAGAAATTGAAATCAGCAAAATGGAGGTGATGTAGATGACTCTAATTCGCCTATTGATATGGATGTTTCTTATGATTGTGAATTGAACTTGTCTATAGATTTTGAACCAACTTCCTTCAAAGAAGTTGGTTCTTATGATGAATGGAAATAAGCGATGAAAAAGGAGTATGATGCCCTCATAAAGAATGGCACTTGGAAGCTGGTTGATCCTACATTAGTAACCAAACCAATTGGCTGCAAGTGGGTCTATAAGAACAATTATAAAGTTGATGGCTCACTTGACAAGCACAAAGCTAGGCTTGTGGCAAAAGGTTTCACACATAAGGAAGGGGTCGATTATGAGGAGAATTTTGCCCCCACAACAAATGGGCTACCATCTGGACACTGTTTGTCTTAGCAGCTTTCTTGAATGGAGATCTAAAAGAAAATGTTTTTATGTCCCAGCCTGAAGGATTTGAAGTGAAAGGACATGAACATAAAGTATGCAAACTTGTGAAATCCTTGTATGGCCTCAAACAAGCACCGTGATCTTGGTATGAAAAAATAATTGATCATCTTCTGAAACTCAATTTCAAACATTATGATCTTGATGATGCAAATTTGTTTGTCAAGAAATTTGGCAAAACAGTTGTATATCTTGTGGTATATGTAGATGATATTTTGATCACAGGGAACAATGAAAGCTACATTGCATCCATAAAGAAGCAATCAGGGAAAAGTTTTGAAATGACTGATTTGGGCTATGTTCATTACTATCTTGGTATTGAAGCAACTCAACATTCGAAGTCCATATTTCTTTCACAAGAGAAGTACATTGGAGATCTGTTGAACAGGTTTAGCATGACATAATGCAATCCTCTTACTACTTCAATGGGACAAAATTTAAAGCTCACATCTATTGAAGGAAAAGAATTTGAGGATGCAACAAAGTATAGACAGCTTGTACGAAAGTTCAACTACCTAACTACTACTAGACCAGACATTTCGTTTGATGTTGGAATCCTCTCTAGGTTTATGCAAAATCCTTGTGAGGGACATTGGTCTGCTACAAAAGGAGTTCTAAGGTAATTGAAGGGAACTCAAGACTTCGGAATCAAGTATACACAAGTGGACGATTTCAGCTTGATTAGATACTCCAATTCAGACTTTGACGGAGACAAAGAAATGGGGTATCTACTTCAGGATATGTTATCAGTCTTGCATTAGGAGCTGTCTCCTGGAGATCACGCAAAAATTCAATTCTAGTAGATTCCAAGACAGAAGCAAAATATATGGCAGCAGTTGAGGCAACAAAAGAAATTGTGTGGCTCTAGAAAATTCTTGAATATTTGCAGGTAAAGCAAGTACAATCAACTCCACTCATGATTGACAATACCTTTGCATTAAAGTTGGCCAAGAACCCAAAGTTCCATGATCAAACGAAGCACATCAATACTAAATATCATCTAATTCAACATCATGTAGAGGCCAAAACAATCCATCTCTGCCATTGTTCAATGAACGAGTAAATTGCAGACATCTTCACCAAAGCACTTGGAAGAGAAAATCTTGAAAAAATCAGAACAATTGTTGGATTCATGAACATCCCTTCAGATTAGGGGGGGAATGTTGACACCTAATCATTAGGATTGGGTGAATAACTGAAATTGATGTAAATAAATAATGGAGAATATGAATAGTCACTAGGAGATGAAATGAATAGCCTCTCCCTCATGTATATAATAAGCACCAACCTAAATGAAATTAATGAATTAATTCATGGAGTTACTACCTAGCCTGACAAGTTGCATGTATGTTAAATGTTGTAATACTAGTAGGGGAAAGGAGAAGTACTAGGCTATGTCCAATTATTTCTTGAGACAATAGTACCTCTTTGATGCAACATATCAAGTACAATTTTTTCGTGCATGTAGTTCCTTGGATGATCATCTTTGATGGGTCTTTTTGTTCTCTTTATTGTGGGTGTTGTAGAATTATGTTGATTGCATGTTGTTGATTTGTATATAATGCATTTCAAAAAGGAAATAGGGGATTCATTTCTTGAACGAATTCTCTATTCCTTCCATTATAGTTGATCAATTTTGGCGCAAGATCCAATGTATCTTTTGATAATTCTAGCTCATCCCATGGGTGGCAAGTATTGAGTCATCAAAGACCTAAAATGTTAAGAGAAGTGAATTGGATATTCCTTCTAGGGACCAATCTTGATAAATATTTTCATTCATTAATCTCCATATATAATTGTATGTTAATATGGGTAGGGTAATCTTCATATGCTTGGTAATCAAGAGTAGGAACAATCATGTCATTAGCATGCTAATCATTTTAGTCATTTCTTATTCTCTCCCAATTAGCCAAAATGCCTTGCTTGGAAACAATTATGTATTTAGAGAAAGAGAGGAAGGTTTTATATAAGAGTAGCTCACTCAAACAAAACTTAAAAAAGGAATTGGAATATTTTTTTCGTATTGCAGTAAAAAGTGGTGATACATGGACAATTGTGGGGATGTGACTTTTTTCCACTTTAAGTTTCATATCATTGTGCCTAGTGATATGTCTAATATTTTGCAAGTTTAATTAAACAAATAAAATCCAGGAAAATAGGATGATTCAAATATGCTTCAATCAAAGTAGATCCAAATAAGAATTCAAAGAATTCATGACAGACTTGGCAAAATACTTGGCTATCGAAATATAGTTTGGTGAAGGTGTGGCCACAAGTGACAAGGGTTAAGTTTTAAATCATATGACAAGTTTTTCTGGGCACTTATGTGATGTTATACAATTTCTTAAGAGTGAAACTGTCAATGGGAATTTGAGGAAGGATTATCTGGATGTGATTTAGCTAAAACTCTAGTTAAGAGAGAGTGATAGCTTTTGGATCTATCTTCTATTTTGGAAGCGTATTTCGAAATGTATTACAAAATAGTACGATGAGAGAGCACAGGTTGTAAATCTACATTTACTCACCATGTTTGGATTATGTTAGGATTATGGACGTTTAGGTGCTCATCATTGTGTCTTGCATGATATATATTTTGTCTCATTTGACCAATGTAGAGTGATCATTCCATTTCCATCTTCCAAGGGAACTTATACCTAAATTCAAAGGTTTCCCCTTTTCCATGTAGACATGTTTTCTTAGTGCATTTTGTATGTCTTTGAACTTGATTTAAGAGTTGATCATAGTCCTAAAGTGGGTTGGATGTAAAAATATATTATGTATCTAGTAAGAAACAACCATCGTTAATGGATTGGTGCATAGCCATGTGTGTGTCATGGTCTATTATAGGATTATAGGATGTAACATGGGTATCAAAGAAACTCTTTGGATTGTTGATTTGATTTCAGTTTTCCTGATTCATTATTTTCATGTTTGGAGCACCAACAAGCCATTGGAAACCATGTATATGTGTAGGGCCTCATTGTTTCCATTGATACCTATAAAAATATGAAATGAGTAGTGGAAAGGATATATTTTTAATTTTAAGTAGAGGTAATTTGAATTCTTATAGACTATGTACCTAAAGAAATAGTTTATAGGATGCATATATTTTTGTCTTATCTCTTGATGGAAGATAGAAACTTTTTGTGCATGTATCTATCTACAATGTGTGGTGTTCAATGATATTCTTGGTATGTTGTTTCTAGTGAAGAATTTTTTTAGTAGGTTTTCCCTTGTGCATAATTGAATGCAAGAGCAACCATTTTATGTTTGATGCATTGATAAAAAGAGCCAATGTCAAGGATTGAAGTTGTGTGATAATTGTTTTTAGTTAAGTCCTTCATCTGGTCCAATATGATGTATTCACATGAAGGTGTTCTCCAAAATGCATGACATATTCTAGTAGCTTGTTTATAGGAAATTCTTTGAGATGGGAACACAACTCTTCAATTTTGGTTGGTTTATTATGATTTTTCCTTCACTTCAAAAGGAATGGTGTTTCTTCATGACTTCAATGGCTCATAATCATATTATAGAGGTCATATCAAAATATATGATGGTTTCTGAACTTATTTTCATGGTATCTCATTAAATGCATTGCATAGCAATAAAAGGTGATGTTCTTCATGCATGGTTGGTGAGGAGGGAATCCCTAATTATGAAAAAAGTGTGAAATGTCATGTCAAATAAACCATCATCTTATCACCCAAAAAGTGATCACCTAGCCATTTTTTACTAGGATGATTGAAATACACCATGTAGTATGGGATTTACACATTAAAACCCACTTTCACCTTAGGAAATAATTTAGAGAACCACATTTCCTAAATTATTTCTATTTAACCACTTGAAAATAATCCAAAAATTCATTTCATTAATTTCATGCTATTTTTGTGTTTACCCATTTTTGAAAATAATTAAAAATATTTTTACTCCTCAATTGGAATAATTAAACAAATCACTATTTATTAATTATTTCTTACCCACTTTGACCATATCACCTCAAGAATAAATAAATATTAAATATTTATTTATTTATTGTTCTTTAGTCGGTACACTCTTTTGGTAGGCAATAATTATTAAATCACTATTTAGTAATTATTTATAAATGAATTTGACCTTATATGTTAGAAATAAATAATAAATCATTTTCATTTATTAATTATTTCACCCACTTTTCTTAATTAATCTAATTAATCATTATTTTTTATGTTAGTTAAGTAAATAAAGATTATTTTCGACTATTTCATTAATATTTTCCTCTCCTAATGATCTGAATTGGACCATTATATTGTTTCTCATCCATATCGATACATTTGGAGTGTTAAAGTGGAGGAATCAGCTCGTGAACCAGTTTTACCGGTGGGACCCAATTTGGTGCAACGAGGTCTGAAACCTTCTAGGAGCATTTTTAGTCATGAAACGACATTTTTGGGGGTTAAAAAATTGTTGATTAAGCACAACACCTTTTCATGCAATTTTAAACACAAATATCTTTCCAACGATGCAAAAATCGCGTCAATCAGAGTCCATATGGAAAAATTATGCCACTCATGCATTGACCTTCCAATTTTCACACCTATAGTTCATGAGGATGCCGTGTGAGCCCCCATTATAGATGGAAAATGGGTTACCCATATGTTTGTGATGTAAAATACTCTATAAAATTCCATTTTGTAACTCTGGTTAAGAGTTTACGTAGTCAAACGTAACTACTAGTAGGCTATTAGGTTGTGTTATAACCGGGCCACTAGGAGGAACAGGAATTAAGTTCTTTCGAGAGAAGTTTGTACCATAGATGAGAAAAGATAGCCAAGAGAGGTAAGAGGTAGATAACACAGAGAGGATCTATGCACTCTAACAACCCACAGGACACATACATTACTTATTTTTATCTGTAGCAATATTTCCAGACAGAGAAAGAGAGCGAAGTGACCTCACCTTCCAGCTGGCCTTTCTCCCGAAAGGGTCTCCTAGACGGAATACACTGTATATTATGTTTGTGTGAGATTATTTTATCATTCTCTACTTTTATTATTTATTTAATTTTACATTCATGCACTACTTACAATTATTTTTATAGATCTAGAAATTAAATAAAATTGTAGTAGTATAGAATCTATGATTTTTAATATAATATTATCAGATCTATCGTGATGAATAGTCCAAAGGAATATCCGTGAAAGTTTACAGATCACCTAAATATAATAAATGTCTCATAATGGTGAGATATTGATTCGGTCTAATGATATTTTACTGATTGAATAGATCTAGATCTAGATCTTCTTAGCATTTTGTTTTTTTTTTTTATAAATAGAGAGGTTTTTTCTCACCTTACATGCATGATCGTTATCATCATCATCACTTTGACCACATAACTCTTGAGATCTCCAAATGTGTTTCTACCATTCTTCTTATTTTCCCATTTGGAACTAACAGAGAGAGAAAGAAATTATTTTAAGCATAGCGACACAAAATAACGCACCCATGGAGGAGGGCATTAGAAACCCAAGTCTATTTTCTGCTCCATGGGTGATATTATCAATAAATAGAATAAAATTTCTTTCCATTAGGTTCTCTCATATGATTTTTGGCATAAATTTTCAAATTTTATGAACTCTTTTGTAGGTTTTATCTAACAAGTTCTTTTGCAAATATGAAGATTATTGATGAGGATTATATGGTTTTCTATATTTTTTCATTTTTCTTTCTTGTTGTTAGGTGGATTTGTCACCAGCCATAACAAGTAGCTTTTTAGCACATCTAATCAGTATTTATCATTAGAAAATGGCTACTACACTAGCTTAAATATTCAGATCCCTGGTAACTACATTTCTATTTCTGAATTTTATCTCTTCATTTACTATTTTTATCTATTAGTGGTGATTTTTTTGCAAAAACACGTTCACTTATGTGTTTTGGTCTATGCTTCACAGGTTATGGGTTCCATCCGCACACGATATGATAGGATTTGGCCAAATCCTAGAAGCAGTAGCACTAAAAATTGCAAAACACTTTTTAGCGGAAAACCTATAGCAGGCAACATATGAAGATGGCCACAATCTGCACTCCAATGTAGGAGAAGGTTAGGTTTTTGTCTGCCCAAAATTTTCTAGTTTTTTATATATTTTTTTTAATTTTAGGTACATGTATCTATGACGATGGGTTTTCCTCATCCTTTAAAAACACTTTAGGCTTCAATATCTACTATTTACCTACTTTCTAGAGGAAGGAAAAAATCCAAGCTAGTGTTTAAAGTACTCCTCCACCACATTTCAAGGGGTTTTATTGATTTGGGAGTCTCATGTTTAGAAGTGTATATGATTACCTTCAAACAACTTAAACATTATGTTCCATTCTCTTTTTTGACTTTGCAGTTACAATTGAAACCCACTTAGCCCTTTGCTCCACCATTATTCAATGTCCTTTCAAGGTGCACTTTCATTAGTTTGATGGTTTGTTTCCCTTCAATCTTAGATTTTAGTCTTTATTTGCTAATTTTTTTTGCATAAAGTAGGCCTTTTTCACCATAGATCCCAACCCCTTTGGCCCTCGAGCTCCTTATCTCCATTTTCTTACCTTCCTTAGTCCTTTTTGAGTTATATTGAGCCTCCTTGGGTGGGAATTAGAGTGTCTTTGGATTTCTTTACTTTCTATTCATTTCATTTTGGTTTCCAATTTTGCAATTTACATTTCAACAACACATTTTATATTACATGCAGCCCAATAACATTACACAATTTTTCTCACACACTTCACACCTTAAGAGAACATTAACTCGATTAGAACCTCCAAGCCAATACAATTAAAAATAACCCCTTAATATAAAAAACATAGATCTAAGCCCACTTGGGCAACGGGAAAAATAATATATAAGTTAGAATAATGTAAACTTTCAAATGGGAATTTTAAACTAAAAAAGAGAACTCTACCAAAAAAAAAACCCAAAAAACATGAAAAACAATACAAAACGAAAAGTGTGTATTGTAGAATGAAGTTTCTTTTAAGGGTAATTTTTCAACATTTTTAAAAAATGGCATTAAAAGACAATATTTTTGTGCAAAAATGATGAAAACCACACACTAAAAATGAAAGTGTTGATGCTAGAATTTTTTTTTTGTTTAAGGGTACAATTTTAATATTTTCTTGGAATGGTGTAAAAGATAAAATAATGGGACTGGAAAAACACTGAAATTACAACAATATTCATCCATGTCGTTAAATATAAAATATCACGACTCTAAAAACCTTAAAATTCCAATTGTTTTCAACCCTAGCATTCAAGATAAAATACCACAACTCTTAAAAATACTGAAAATTTTGACAAATTTTCAACCATGGAATTAAAAAACCTTAGTTTTCCGACATATTTCAACAATGAGACTATTAAAAAATTATATGACTAAAAAAACATTAAAAAATAAACTCTTGAATGTAATAGTCGTTATTCCAAGCGTAATTTTTATTTTGAAGGCTAAAATCATAACACTTTTCAAATCTTAGTCTAAGGCAATTTATCACTCTTGTGCCTAGGTCCGTGACCTACGGTTCTTGGGAGCCCAAGGCCCTTGGGTTGTGAGCTTGCCACCATGGGTGTCTCGCTTTCCCCCACACAGGACCACAACTTTGGGGGCCTAGGCACTGATAACTAATTGCAACAATTAATCTTGGTTTCTAGTCCCGTGCGATAGCTTGTAAGGAGTCCCTACACAGGCTCACAGCCGAGGGGCCCTAGGCACCAAAATTCCTTGGGCTAGAAGCATAGGTGGTGACGCCTCACCCAAACTCATGGCTTAGAGACCTTAGGTGCCTAATGGATTTAGGCCATGCCAGAGAGCAAGGGCAAGTGAGGCACCCCACCAAGGCTCCTGGTCAAGGCGTGATCCTTAGAATCAACCTTTGGTGCCAAGGGCCCTTGGGTTGTAGGTTTGCATGCGGGCATGAGATGCTCCCATGCCTAGGCCCAAGTGCCATAGGTGCCTAGGGACAACGTTGAGAATCAATATTCGGTGACTAGGGCACCTTGGCCATGAGCCTAGGCAATGGCTGGTGAGGTGCCCCTGTCGAAGCATGCGATTCTCAAGGACTAGGGTGTCGAGGGTCCTTAGGCCCGTGACCCCTGAGTTGTAGGCCTAGGTGGGGGCATAAAAGATACCCTTGCCGAAGTTAATGGCCGAGGGGTCAGGGGTTCGTAGGGACGATTACTGAAATCGACGATGGGCGCCCATAACCTCTGCGTTGTGGGTTTGGGTGGGGGAGCATGCAAGCAAGGCACACTTGCCCAAGCCTGTGACCCAGGCACCCTAGGAACCAAAATCTATTTCGGGGAATTGATCTTAGCCACCCCACCTAGGCCCACCTAGGCCCATAGTCTAGGGGCCTTGGAACCCTAGGGGTGATTCCTCGAATAGATGTTAGGTACCTAAGGCCCCTAAGCTATGGGATTGGGTGTGGGGGGGTGAGGTGAACCCACCCAAGCCCATAGATGAGGGGCCTTAGGTGCCCATTGTTGATTCTGGGAATCACCCTAGGTGCCTAAGACCCCTAGGCCTAGGCCTCGGTGGCAGATGGAAAGGTGCCCTCGTCATGCCCACGGCCTAGGGTCTCTAGGCATCTTGGGTGGATTTTTGGAATTGACCCTCAGCGCTAAGACCTGCTGTGTGCGGGCCTGGGTGGGTGTGAGTGAGGAACTCCCGCCAAGGCCCGCAACCTAGGGGCCCTTGGCACCCTAGGCTAATTCTGGGAATCTCCTAGGGTCCATTCCAGGAATCTCCTACGATCAATTTTAGGATTCAACCCTAGGCACCCAAGACCGATTCTCAGAATTACCCAAGGTTAATTCTAGGAATCGACCAAGGTCAATTCCAGGAATCACCCATGGTTGATTTAGGGTATCACCTAGGGTATCAATTTTTTGAATTGCCTAGGATCGATTCCAAGAAATTCCTAGGGTCGATATCGGGAATCACCTAGGGTCGATTCCGGGAATCACTCAGAGTCAATTCCGAGTATCGTATAAGGAAAATTTTGGGAATCACCTAAGGTCGATTTCACATATCACCTAGGGTCAAATCTTAGAATCTCCCTTGGGTGCCTCGAGTATCGACCAGAGTCAACTTTATGACTTTCCTAGGGTTTCGATTATAGGTACTTATTAGGGTCGATTCTAGGGATCACCCTCGGTCAATTCCAAGAATTGTCAAGGGTCAATTCCAAAAATTTCCCAGGGTCGATTTCAAGTAACCCATATGGTTGATTCTAGAAAACACCCTTGGGTTCTCAGGGCCAGGATTGCTTTTGGGAATCGCCTAGTGTTGATTCTAGCAATTGACCATGGTCGATTCTAGGAAGCACGTTGAGTATTGCCCATGATCAATTCTAGTCCTAGGGCCATGGTAAATTATGGTAATTGCCTAGGATTTGATTCAGGGAATCACTCGGGGTCTGTAATGGGAATTTCCATGGTCGATTCTAGGAATTTCCTAGGGTGAGGGTCAATTTTGGGAATTGCCCAGTGTCCATTTCGAGAATCGTCTAGGGTATCACCTATGATCAATTTTAGGTATTGCCCAAGGTATCGTTTCATGGTATCGCCAAGGATATCGATTACAAGAATCACCCAGGGTTGACTCACAGTATCACTGAGGGTTGATTCTAGGAATTTCCCAGAGTATCACCCAGGATTAATTCTACGAATCACTAAGGGTCTCTTCTAGTTTCAATTCTAGGAATCACCTAAGGTATCGTTCAGGTTAGATTCTGGGTACCACCTTTGGTATTGGTTCTAATAATTTCCCAAGGACAACTATGAGAATTGCCCAAGGTTGATTCCATGAATTTTGCAACGTCGATTTTAGGTATCGCCTAGGTTTGATTCTAGGAATCACCCTCAGCCACTTAGGGCCAGGGTGAAATACAAGAATTTCCTAAGTTCAATTAACATTCAATTCGGGGAATTTCCCAGGGTTTATTTTAGGAATCACCCAGGGTTGATTCTAGGAATTGCCCAGGGTCGATTTTTGGAACTGCCGAGGATGGATTCCAGGACCACAGTTAGGGTTAATTTCATGAATTTCCCAAGGTCAATTCTAGGAATCACCCAAGATTGATTCTCGGAATTGTGAAAGGTTGATTGCAAGAATTGTGAAGGGTCAATTCTAGGAACTTCCCCTAGGTTCCCAAGGCCATGGATGGTTACAAAAATTTCCCTTGGGTGCTTAGGGCCGATTTTAGAAATTACTTAGGGCCAATTTTGGGAATCACCAAATGTCGATTCGAGAAATTGACCCTAGGCACCCATGTTGATCAGCATGTCGAATCTTCTTCTGAAGAACACTCCCCCCACGATGAAACTCCAAGAACGGATGATGCTTTAAGTGATGTGATTGATAGAATTGGGAGACTCAATCTTGATTTAGTCCTAGCTCAACCAACGGAGCAGCCTGTACCATCTGAGAAAGGTCCCCCAAAGTGGGTGACAAAGACACTTGAAAGTGTTTATCCTGATGTGGTTGGAAAGACAGGAACTATAAATGAAAACCAGCAAAATGGAGGTGATGTAGATGACTCTAATTCACCTATTAATATGGATGTTTCTTATGATTGTGAATTGAACTTGTCTATAGGTTTTGAACCAACTTCCTTCAAATAAGCTGCTTCTTATGATGAATGGAAAGAAGCGATGCAAAAGGAGTATGATGCCCTCATAAAGAATGGCACTTGGAAGCTGGTTGACCCTCCATTAGTAACCAAACCAATTGGCTGCAAGTGGGTTTATAAGAACAAGTATAAAGTTGATGGCTCACTTGACAAGCATAAAGCTAGGCTTGTGGCAAAAGGTTTTGCGCAGAAGGAAGGGGTCGATTATGAGAAGACTTTTGACCCCACAACAAAATGGGCTACTATCCGTACATTCTTTGCCTTAGCAGCTGAGAACGGTTGGAAAGTCCACCAAATGGATGTAAAAACTGCTTTCTTGAATTGAGATCTAAAAGAAAATGTTTTAATGTCCCAACCTAAAGGATTTGCAGTGAAAGGACATGAACATAAAGTATTGAAGCTTTTGATATCCTTGTATGGCCTCAAACAAGCACCATGATCCCGGTATGAAAAACTAACTGATCGTCTTCGGAAACTCAATTTCAAACATTATGATCTTGATGATGCAACTTTATTCGTCAAGAAATTTGGCAAAATAGTTGTATAGCTTGTGGTATATGTAGATGATATTTTGATCACAAGGAACAATGAAAGCTATATTGCATCCATAAAGAAGGAATCAGGGAAAGGTTTTGAAATGACTGATTTGGGCTATGTTCATTACTATCTTCATATTGAAGTAACTCAACATTCGAAGTCCATATTTCTTTCTCAAGAGAAGTACATTGGAGATCTGCTGAACAGGTCTGGCATGACATAATGTAATCCTCTTACTACTCCACTGGAGCAAAACTTAATGCTCACATCTATTGAAGGATAGAATTTGAGGATGAAACAAAGTATAGACAACTTGTAGGAAGTCTCAACTACCTAACTACCACTAGACCATACATTTCGTTTGATGTTGGAATCCCCTCTAGGTTTACGCGAAATCCTTGTGAGGGACATTGGTCTGCTGAAAAAGGAGTTCTAAGGTACTTGAAGGGAACTCAAGACTTTGGAATCAGGTATACACAAGTGAACGACTTTAGCTTGATTAGATACTCTGATTCAGACTTTGATGGAGACAAAAAAATGGGGTATCTACTTCAAGATATACTATGAGTCTTGGATCAGGAGCTGTCTCCTGGGGATCACACAAACAATCAGTTCTAGTAGATTCCACAACAAAAGAAAAATACATGGCAGTAGTTGAGGCAACAAAAGAAATTGTGTGGCTCAGGAAAATTCTTGAAGATTTGCAGGTAAAACAAGTACAATCAACTCCACTCATGATTGACAATACCTCTACAATAAAGTTGGCCAAGAACCCAAAGTTCCATGATCAAACGAAGCACATCAATACTAAATATCATCTGATTCGACATCATGTTGAGGTGAAAATAATCCATCTCTGCCATTGTTCTATGAATGAGTAAATGAACATCTCTGCCATTGTTCCATTGTTCTTGGACTCATGAACATCCCTTCAGATTAAGGGGGGAAATGTTGACACTTAATCATTAGGATTGGGTGAATAACTGAAATTTATGTAAATAAATAATGGATAATATGAATAGTCACTAGGAGATGAAATGAACAGCCTCTCCCTCATGTATATAATAAACACCAACCTAAATGAAATCAATGAATTAATTCATGGAGTTACTAGCTAGCCTGAGAGGTTGCATGTATGTTAAATGTTGTAATACTAGTAGGGGAAAGGAGAAGTATTAGGCTATGTCCAATTATTTCTTCAGACAATAGTACCTCTTTGATGCAACATATCAAGTACGATTTTTTGGTGCATGTAGTTCCTTCGATGATCATCTTTGATGGGTCTTTTGGTTCTATTTCTTGTGAGTGTTGTAGAATTATGTTGATTTCATATTTGTATATTTTGCAAGGTTAAGTAAACAAATAAAATGTAGGAAAATAGGATGATTCAAATATTCTTCGATCAAAGTACATCCAAATAAAAATTCAAAGAATTCATGAGAGACTTGGTAAAATATTTGGCTATCGAAATATAATTTGGTGAAGCTGTGGCTACAAGTGACAAGGGTTAAGTTTTAAATCACATGGCAAGTTTTACTGGGTACTTATGTCATGTTATACAAATTCTTAAGAGTGAAACCGTCGATGGGAATTTGGGGAAGGATTATCTAGATGTGATTTAGCTAAAACTCTAGTTAAGATAGAGTGATAGCTTTTGGATCTGTCCTCCACTTTGGAAGCGTATTTGGAAATGTATTACAAAATAATATGATGAGAGAGCACAGGTTGTAAATCTACATTACTCACCATGTTTGGATTATGTTAGGATTATGCATGTTTAGGTGCTCATCATTTTGTCTTGGATGATATATATTTTGTCTCATTTGATCAATGTAGAGTGATGATTCCATTTCCATCTTCCAAGGGAACTTATACCTAAATTCAAAGGTTTCCCCTTTTCCATGTAGACATGTTTTCTTAGTGCATTTTGTATGTCTTCGAACTTGATTTAAGAGTTGATCATAGTCCTAAAGTGGGTTGGATGTAAAAATATATTATGTATCTAGTAAGAAACAACCATCGTTAATGGATTGGTGCATAGCCATGCATGTGTCAGATTATAGGGTGTAACATGGGTATCAAAGAAACTCTTTGGATTGTTGATTTGATTTCATTTTCACTGATTCATTGTTTGCATGTTTGGAGCATTAGCAAGCCATTGGAAACCATGTATATGTGTAGAGCCTCGATGTTTCCATTGATACCTATAAAATAAATATGAAATGAGTAGTGGAAAGGATATATTTTTAATTTTAAGTAGAGGTAATTTGAATTATGATAGACTATGTACCTAAAGAAATAGTTTATAGGATGCATATATTTTTGTCTTATCTCTTGATGGAAGATAGAAACTTTTTGTGCATGTATCTATCTACAATGTGTGGTGGTCAATGATATTATTGGTATGTTTTTTCTAGTGAAACATTGTGTTAGTAGGTTTTCCCTTGTGCATAATTGAATGCAAGACCAACCATTTTATGTCTGATGCACTGATAGCAAAAGCCAATGTCAAGGATTGAAGTCATGTGATAATTTGTGTTAGTTCAATCCTTCATATGGTCCAATATGATGTATTCACATGAAGGTGTTCTCCAAAATGCATGACATATTCTGGTAGCTTGTTTATAGGAAATTATTTGAGATGGGAACAAAGCTCTTCAATTTTGGTTGGTTTATTATGCTTTTTCCTTCACTTCAAAAAGAAGGGTGTTTCTTCATGAGTTCAGTGGATCATAATCATATTATAGAGGTCATATCTAAATATAGGATGGCTACCAAACTTATTTTCATGGTACCTCATTAAGTGCATTGCATAACAATAGAAGGGGATGTTCTTCATGCATGGTTGGTGAGGAGGGAATCCCTAATTATGAAAAAAGTGTGAAACGTCATGTCAAATAAACCCTCATTTTATCACCCAAAAAGTGATCACCTAGCCATTTTTTACTAGGATGATTGAAATACACCATGTAGTATGGGATTTACACATTAAAACCCGTTTTCACCTTAGGAAATAATTTAGAGAACCACATTTCCTAAATTATTTCTATTTACCCACTTGAAAATAATCCAAAAATTTATTTCATTAATTTCATGCTATTTTTGTGTTTACCCATTTTTTGAAAATAGTTAAAAATATTCTTACTCCTCAATTGGAATAATTAAACAAGTCACTATTTATTAATTATTTCTTACCCATTTTGAACATATCACCCAAGAATAATTAAACAAATATTTATTTACTTATTGTTCCTTAGTCGGTACACTATTTTGGTAGGAAATAATTATTAAATCGCTATTTAGTAATTATTTCTGAATTAATTTGACCTTATCTCTTAGAAATAAATAATAAATCATTTTCATTTATTAATTACTTCACCCACTTTTCTTAATTAATTTAATTAATCATTATTTTTTGTGTTAGTTAAGTAAATAAAGATTATTTTCAACTATTTCATTAATATTTTCCTCTCCTAACGATCTGAATTGGATCATTATATTGTTTGTGATCCATATCAATGCATTTGGAGTGGAAAAGTGGAGGAATCATATCACAAACTGTTTTTCCCAGTGGCACCCAATTTGGTGAAACAAGGTTTGAAACCTTCTAGGAGCATTTTTAGTCATGAAACGACATTTGTTTGGGAGTAAAATATCGTTGATTAAGCACAACAACATTTCATGCTATTCTACACAAAAATAGCTTTCCAACGATGCAAGAATCGCGTCAATCAGAGTCCGTATGGAAAAGTTATGACGCTCAGACATTGACCTTCCTATTTTCACACCTATAGTTCATGAGGATGCCGTGTCAGCCCCCATTATTGATGGAAAAAGGGCTACCCATATGTTTGTGATGTAAAATACTCTATAAAAGTCTATTTGGTAACTCTAGTTAAGAGTTTACGTAGTCAAATTTAACCACTAGTAGGCTATCAGCCTGTGATGTAACCGGGCCACTAGGAGGAAGAGGCATTCCATTCTTTCGAGAGAGGTTTGTACCATAGTTGAGCAAAGATAGCCAAGAGAGGTAAGAGGTAGCTCACACAAAGAGGATCTATGCACTATAGCAGCCCATGGGCCACATAAATTACTTATTTTTATCTGCAGCCATATTTCCAGACAGAGAAAGAGAGCGAGGTGACCTCACCTTCCAGCTGGCCTTTCTCCCTAAAGGGTTTCCTAGAGGGAATACACTGTGTATTATGTTTTTGTGAGAATATTTTATCGTTCTCTACTTTTATTATTTATTTAATTTTACATGCATGCACTAATTACAGTGATTTTTATAGATCTAGAAATTAAATAAAATTGTAATAGTATAGAATCTATGATTTTTAATATAATATTATCAGATCTATCATGATGAACAGTCCAATGGAATATCCATGAAAGATTATAGATCACATAAATATAATAAAAGTCTCATAATGGTGAGATATTGATTCAGTCTACAGATATTTTACTAATTGAATAGATCTAGATCTAGATCTATCTTAGCATTTTTCTTTATAAATAGATAGGTTTTTTTCTCACCTTACATGCATGATCGTTATCATCGTAGTCACTTTGACCACATAACTCTTGAGATCTCCAAATGCATTTCTACCATTCTTCTTATTTTCCCATTTGGAACTAACGGAGAGAGAAAGAAATTATTTTAAGCATAGGGACACAAAATAACCCTCCCATGGAGGAGGGCATTAAAAACCCAAGTCTATTTTTTGCTCCATGGGTGATATTATCAATTAATAGAATTATATTTATTTCCATTAGGTTCTCTCATATGATTTTTGGCATGAATTGTCGAATTTTATAAACTCTTTTGCAGGTTTTATGTAACAAGTTCTTTCGCAAATATGAATATTATTGATGAGGATTATATGGTTTTGTATCTTTTTTAATTTTTCCTTCTCGTTGTTAGGTGGATTCGTCACCAGCCATAACAAGTATCTTTTTAGCGGATCTTCTCAGTATTTATCATTAGTAAATGGCTACTACACTAGCTTAAATATTCATATCCCTGGTGACTACATTTCTTTTTGTGCATTTTATCTCTTCATTTACTACTTTTATCTATTAGTGGTGATTTTTTTTGCAAAAACACATTCATTTATGTGCTTTGGTCTGTGTTTCACAGGTTATGGGTTCCATCCACACAAGAGATGATAGGATTTGGCTAAATCCTAGAAGTAGGAGCACTAAAAATTGCAAAACACTTTTTAGGGGAAAACCTATAGCAGCCAGCATATGAAGATGGCCACAATCTGCACTCCAATGTAGGAGAAGGTTAAGTTTTTGTTTGCCAAAATTTTTCCAGTTTTTTATGTTTTTTTTTTTCAGGTTTAGTTATATGTATTTGTTAGGATGGGTTTTCCTCATCCTTTAAAAGAACTTTAGCCTTCAATATCTACTATTTACCTACTTTCTTGAGGAAGGAAAAAACCCAAGCTAGGGTTTAAGGTACTCCTCCGCCACTTTTCAAGGGGTTTTATTGATTTGGGAGTCTCATGTTTAGAAGTGTATATGATTACCTTCAAAAAACATTGACATTATGTTCGATTCTCTTTTTTGACTTTGCAGTTAAAATTGAAACCCACTTAGCCCTTTGCTCCACCATTATTCAATGTCCTTTCAAGGTGCACTTTCATTAGTTTGATGGTTTGTTTCCTTCAAGCTTAGATTTTAGTCTTTCTTTGCTAATTCTTTTTGCATACATTAGGCCTTTTCACCATAGATCCCAACCCCTTTGGCCCTCAATCTCTTTCTCTACATTTTCTTACCTTCCTTAGTCCTTTTTGAGTTATATTGAGCCTCCTTCGGTGGGAATTAGAGTGTCTTTGGATTTCTTTACTTTCTATTCATTTCATTTTAGTTTTCAATTTTTCAATTTATATTTCAACAACACATTTTATATTACATGCAACCTAATGACATTACACAATTTTTCACACACACTTCACACCTTAAGATAAAATTAACTCGATTAGAACCTCCAAGCCAATACAATTAAAAATAGCCCCTTAATATAAAAAACATAGATCTAAGCCCACTTGGGCAACAGGAAAAATAATATATAAGTTAGAATAATGTAAACTTTCAAATGGGAATTTTAAACTAAAAAAGAGAACTCTACCAAAGAAAAACCCCAAAAAACATGAAAAGCAATACAAAAATGAAAAGTGTGTATTCTATAATGAAGTTTCTTTTAAGGGTAACTTTTCAACATTTTTAAACAATGGCATTAAAAAACAATATTTTTGTGCAAAAATAATGAAAACCACACACTAAAAATGTAAGTGTTGATGCTAGAATAAAATTTTTGTTTCAGGGTACAATTTTAATATTTTCTTGGAATGGTGTTAAAGATAAAATAATGGGACTAGAAAAACATTGAAATTACAACAATATTCATCCATGTCGTTAAATATAAAATATCATGACTCTAAAACATGTTAAAATTCCAATTGTTTTCCACAATTTTGGGGTCCTGGGCACTGATGACTAATTCCAACAATTAATCTTGGTTTGCAGTCCTGTGCGGTAGCTTGTAAGGAGTCCCTACACAGGCTCACAGCCAAGGGGCCCTAGGCACCAAAATTCCTTGGGGCATGAGAATAGGCGGTGACGCCTCACCCAATCTCATGGCTTAGAGACCTTAGGTTCCCAATGGCTCTAGGCCATGCCTGAGGGCAAGGGTGAGCGAGGCACCCCACCAAGGCCCATGTTCAAGGCGTGAATCTCGGAATAAACCTTGGGTGCCAAGGGCCCTTGGGTTGTAGGCTTGTGTGTAGGCGAGAGATGCTCCCACGCCTAGGCCTGAGTGCCCTAGGCACCTAGGGACAACTTTGAGAATCAATCTTGGATTCCTAGGGAACCTTGGCCATGAGCCTAGGTAGGGGCTAGTGAGGTGCCCCTGTCCAGGAACGCGATCCTCAAGGACTACGGTGTCAAGGGTCCCTAGGCCCGTGACCCCTGAGTCACAAGCCTAGGTGGGGGCAGAAAAGATACCCGCGCCCAAGCTAATGGTCGACGGGTTAGGGATGCCGAGGGAAGATTACTGAAATCAATGATGGCCACCCATAACCTCTGGGTTGTGATTTTGGGCGGGGGAGCATGCAAGTAAGGCACACTCACGCATGCCTGCGACCGAGGAACCCTAGGAAATAAAATCTAATTTAGGGAATCGATCTTAGGTACCTAAGGCCCCTATGCAGGGGTGAGTGAGGCACCCCACCTAGGCCCACATGCAAGGGGCCTTAGGACCCTAGGGATGATTCTTGGAATAGACATTAGGGAGCCAAGGCCCCTGAGCTATGGGATTGGGTGTGGGCGGGTGAGGTGAACCCACCCAAGCCCATAGACGAGGGGCCTTAGGTGCCTAGTGTTGATTCTGGGGATCACCCCTAGGTGCCCAAGACCCCTACACCTAGGCCTGGGTGGCAGATGGAAAGGTGCCCCTCCTCACGCCCATGGGCTAGGGTCTCTAGGCACCTTGGGTGGATTTTTGGAATCGACCCTCAGCGCTAAGAGCTGCTAGGTGCGGGCCTGGGTGGGTGCGAGTGAGGCACTCCCACCGACGCCCGCAACCTAGGGGCCCTTAATAGCCTAGGCTGATTCTCGGAATCTCCTAGGGTCCATTCTAGGAATCTCCGAGGATTAATTCTAGGATTCGGCCCTAATCACCCAGGACCGATTCCCGAAATTACCCAAGGTTAATTCTAGGAATTTCCCAAGGTCAATTCCAGGAATCACCCATGGTCGGTTTTGGGTATCACCTAGGGTATCAATTTTTTGAATGGCCTAGGGTCGATTCCAAGAATTTCCTAGGGTCAATATCGAGAATCGCGTAGGGTCGATTATGGGAATCACTTAGAGTCAATTCAGAGTATCGCATAAGGTCGATTTTGGGAATCGCCTAAGGTCAATTTCAAATATCTCCTAGTGTGAATTCCTAGAATCTCCCATGGGTGCCTTGGGTATCGACCAGACTACACTTTATGACTTTCCTAAGGTCTCGATTCTTGGTATTTCTTATGGCCGATTTTGGGGATCACCCAGGGTCAATTTCAGGAATTGCCCAAGGTCGATTTCGAGTAACCCCTATGGTTGATTCTAGGAAACACCCTTGAGTGCTCAGGGCCATGATTGCTTCTGGGAATTATCTAGTGTTGATTCTAGCAATCGACCATGATCAATTCTAAGAAGCACCTTGAGTATTGGCCAGGGCCGATTCTAGGACTAGGGCCATGGTAAATTATGGGAATTGCCTAGGGTTCATTCTCGGAATCACCTGGGGTCTGTAATGGGAATTTCCATGGTCGATTTTGGGAATTTCCTAGGGTGAGGGTCGATTTTGAGAATTGCCCACTGTCCATTTCGAGAATCATCCAGGGTATCACCTATAATCAATTGTAGGTATCGCACAAGGTATCGGTTCATGGTATCGCCAAGGATATCGATTCCAAGAATCACCCAGGGTTGATTCCCAGTATCACCGAGGGTTGATTCTAAGAATTTCGCATCGTATCACCCAGGATTAATTCTAGGAATCACCAAGGATATCTTCCATGTTCAATTCTAGGAATCACCAAAGGTATCTCCCAGGTTAGATTCTGGGTACCACCTTGGGTATTGATTCTGAGAATTTCCCAAGGACAACTATGAGAACAGCCCAGGGTAGATTCCATGAATTTTGAAACGTTGATTTTAGGTATCGGCTAGGGTTGATTCTAGGAATCACCCTCGGCCACTTAGGGCCAGGGTCAAATACAAGAATTACCTAAGTTTAATTAACGTTCAATTCTGGGAATTTCCCAGGGTTGGTTTTGGGAATCACCCAGGGTTGATTCTAGGAATTGCCCAGGCTCGATTTTGGGAAACGCCCAGGATGGATTCCATGCCCACAGTTAGGGTCAATTTCATGAACATCCCAACGTCGATTCTAGGAATCACCAAAGCTTGATTCTTGGAATCGTAAAAGGTTTATTGCAAGAATTACGAAGGGTCGATTCTAGGAATTTCCCTTGGGTTCCCAACGCCATGGATGGTTTCATAAATTTCCCTTGGGTGCTTAGGGCCGATTCTAGAAATTACCTAGGGCCAATTTTTCGAATCACCAAATCTCAATTTGAGAAATTGACCCTAGGCACCCAAGGCTAAGGTCGATTTCATGAATTTTCCCTGGATACCTAGGGCCATGGTCGATTTCAGGAATTGACGATGGTCGATTATGAGAATTTCTCAAGGACGATTCCAAGAATTTCTGTTAGGCCATGGGTCGAGGTGGGGATGCCTCGAATAACCCTAACTAGTGGCCTTATGCGGCAAAGGTCGATTTCAGGAATCCACCTTGGGTGCGTAGGGCCACTGGGCCATGAGCCTAGGCAGGGACGAGCAAGGCACCGTGTCTAGGATCATGATGTAGGGGCCATGAACGCTGACGTCTGATTCCGAGAATCAACACACATTGTTGAGGGTCCCTATGTTGCATATATGGGCAGGGGCAGGTGAGGTGCCCCTACCCAGAACTACTGCCATGGGCATGCAAGGCCCCTGGGCTACAGGACTAGGCGGGATGAGCAATATTTGAAGACATCAAAGATCCATGAAAAGAGGAAAATGACTAGCATGAAGCACAAAATATTATGGAAAAACACAATAATGGAACTCTAGAAGATGATGGTCATGGATTAGATACTATTGATTAAATTTAATTTATGCTTGCAAATTAAGTAATTTTTTTGGAACTATTCAATAGTTATACTTGTAATGTTTTAACTTTGAGATTTATGAGAAGAATAAGTATTCAATTATTATTTTTATATGTTTAATATTTGTATTATTTTATTTTCACTTTATTTTTTATGTAAATGAATATATGAAAGAAAAATTGTTATTATTATTTTTTTTGACACAAAATTCATAAAATTTCAACTTTTTAAATTTTTTTTGTTAAAATTGTTGACATTATGATTCAGATGTTGTCCTTGATGGCCACTCACTCAGATGAAAGATCAAATTATAGCAGGAAGACAACAAAGAATTACAGATTAGTCTTCACAGAATGAAGAAAGAGAGGTATACATAGGTTCATCATTGACCAAGCTGCGTATGCACACAGGTTCACTATATACAAGTCGCATATACGTACACATGCACTTTCACAAAAGGAGAAGTGTGTATACCTTGGAAAACCTAATTTTTGGTCTGAAGTATTTGTTCCATGGTATTTTGATCCATGGTATTTGTCTAAGGTATCAGGTCCTAGGTATTGACCCTAGGTAACTGGTCCAAGGTATTGGTCCTAAGTGGTTTTGGTCCATGGTATTGAGAAAGGACCTAAAAACTATAAAAGGAGGAGAAGATCATTAGGCCAAGGTGTGCAAGTATCGAATATTTAATGAAGTGTGAGATCTAGTATGCAAGTTATTAGGTTATAGTGCATAGCTAGATCTGAACCAAGGATGAACCTTAGCTGATGATGAGGAATCAGATCTAATGATGAATCATGATCTTAAGGTGTTAAATGAACTGTCTTTTTATTGAAGCTCATGTATATTCTACATCTGAATATTAACACACATATTATTATGTAAATGATATGATCTGGGTATAACTAAAGTCTGAAATAGCTTCAAAACTCTGAATTTATATTTGCAGATGTATATGCTGGTTGGCTTTGAGAAAAGCATGTGTACAGGTAGGTTCTACACATGAAAGTAGCGTATACCTTATAAAATATGTTTTAGTTGCTCCTGTTTGTTGTTGCAGAGTTCTGAGTTTTGGTTTGGGTTTTGGATACTATACTCTTAATGATCAGATTGATGGGTTGTCTAAGTGAATGATTAATTTGGTTGTGGATGGTTCAAAAGGTGATTAGTTGATAAGATGTATTTGATGATTAAATGATGTAGTTGATGGATCCAGTCTAACAATTTATGAAACGTGGTCCTTGGAGGAAGAAAGAAGGTTGTAGCCTTCTATAGGTCAGCACCTACATACTAGTAAATATATTGGCTATTACAAGAGCTAGGGGGCTTTAGATCCCTTCCAGTAGAAGTTAGAGAATGAGAGAAGGTTATATCCTTTTGCAGGTTGAAGTCTACATACTACTATAAGACTGCACAAGTACAAAAATTGTAAACAGATTTTCTTATTATTAAAAGAAGATAGAGATGACAGCAGCAGGTGGTTTTCACCCACATTGGGTTTCCACCTTATATCTTGGTGTTCATGTGTGTTTCTTATGTGTGGTGCTTTATTCTGCTCTGACTACACTGTCTATGAATTCCTGATAGCTGGTTAAAGTTCAATGCATGATAATCTGGGTAAATCAATAGATCTTTGCATATACGTTGGTTTCCTTAAGTACAATTGTGTATACACGATAGTTGACTTAGTTGAAGTAGCGTATACAAATTAGTTTTGAAATTAAATTATTGTTATGATAAAACTGATTCACCCCCCCTCTCAGTATTATTTCCAACAATTTGAATCAGAGTAGGTCCTTCTGAAGAAGCTTTATTGCTTTAATGAAGGTCCATCATCATGAGTAATCAAGAAAGTGGGGGATCCACCAGACTACCAATCTTTGATGGAAGTAACTTTGTTTATTGGAAGCTAAGAACCACAACCTATCTTCAATTACTTGGAACAGATGTCTGGGAAATTTTGGAAGGAGGATATACATTTCCATCAGCAATTCCAACAGATATGGCAAGTTAAAAGCAATATGAAACCAATTCCAAAGCTATAAATACATTATTGGGAAGTTTGTCATAGTAAGAGTTTGTCAAAGTTATGCAACTCAAATCTTCCAAAAAAATATGGGACAAAATCGTTCTAAGCTACGAAGGAGACTCTCAGGTAAAACGTGCTAAACTGCAAACTCTCAGAATTCAATATGAAACTCTCAAGATGCAAAATGATGAAAGTATAGCTAGTTACTTCTTATGTATAGATGAGGTTGTTAAATACATGAAGAATCTAGGTGAAGAGATAAAGGAAGTTACCTGAGTTGAAAAATTTGTAAGATCCTTGTCTGCTAAGTTTGGACCAAAAGTATCTGCCATAGAAGAAAAGCATGATCTATAGACTATTACAATGGCACAGCCGCACGAAATCTTAACTACCTTCGAGATGAGAAAAGGAGCTCCATCAAATATGAGATAATCCACATTTAAAGCTTCAACAAAAGGAAAAGAGGAACTCAATGAATCAGAACATCTTTAAGAAGAAGAGGAAGTAAACTTTGTTAAGAAGCTTCAACAGGGTTCTGGAATATTTAGAGGTTAACTAACTTTCAAATGTTTTTCCTATGGTAAATTCAACCATCATGATGCCAAATGTCCTCATAAAGATAAATATGATAAAGGAAAGGAATCTGCAAAAGGGAATAGAAAACAAAGTGTAAGTAAAAAGAGTTACTATACTCATGAAGATAGCGATGGTTTATCAAATAGTGATGAAGATGAAAAAAGTAATGACTACAGACTTCTAATGGATTACGAAGATGATGATTTTTTAGATTCCTTAGATGAAGATGACCTTTATGAAGAAATCTCGAAACTCAAAATTTATTTAGAATAAAAGTATACAATTATAGATACCCTGACATACCAACTTGCTGAAAGAGAAAAACACAATGAAAACTAGAATGTGAAATTATGGGTCTAAGAAAGGATCTTGAGAAAACAAAAGCTCTCAATCTTAGATTTGCTACAGGATCAGAAACATTAAATGAAATTATCAAAGTGCAGTGTTCTCATCTGATAAAGACAGGTCTTGGATATACTAAAGAAGCATCTCAAACACAGAAACTGTCAACCTCCAATAAAAAATATCTTGATGTGGCAAATAGTAGTGAATAGTTTGACAATTGTTAGCAAAGGCATAAAGCAGATCGCCAAGTAAATCAAGCTCAATTTACTTCAAGGATGAACAGAAGCCACAACCAACCTCAAGTAAATCATACTCAATTTGCTTCAAAGATGAATTTTAATAGAAACTATAATCACCAGGCCAGTAGATTCGATAATCGCAGAAACTTCTTTAATGGTTAATGTTTTTCATGTCATAACTTTGGATACAAAGCTACGCAATGTGTTGCTTACAAGGCCATCATGACTAGAGAAGCATGAAATCGAAGAATGTGACAAGGATCAAGAAAAGTTCCTACAATAACTTTTCTCTTCTTGAAAATGGAATAGAATGCTCAATCTGTAACAACTTTGGCCATGAAGAATCTGAATGCAAGAGTAAATTTCGGCAAATATCTCAAGAGGAGAAAACTCCATTAAAACCCAAAATATGGAGAACTAAAGAACCGCAAACAGAAATATGTGGTATAGCCTTGTATACAGAAGGACAAGAGAATTAGTGGTACGTCGACAATGGATGCTCAAAACACATGATAGGTGACAAAGGAAAACTTCACTCATATAATGCCTTAGAAAATGAAAAGGATGTCTCCTTTGGAAATGACACTCTTACTGTAATAAAAGGTAAAGGCTCTATTTTGTTGAAAGAAAAGGTTAAAGATGGGAATGTTATGTATGTTTATGGTCTAAAGAATAACCTGTTGAGTGTGAGTCAAATGTGTGATCGAGGAAACAAAGTGGTATTTTTATCAAATGGATGTGTTGTTTGTGAGCTTGATACAGGAGAAACAATGATCACAGGTAAAAGAACTGCAAATAACTTATGCATACTCAAGGGAGGACAAAAACAATGATATCTAAGCAAAAACTATGAACACTGGCTATGGCACAAAAGATTGGGGTATCTAAGATTTTCTCAAGTAAGAAAAGCGTGTAGATTCTAGGTTGTTCATGATCTTCCTGATATTAGCATTCCTGAGAATGCAATATGCAAATAATGTCAATTCAGTTAGCAAACTAGATCTCACTTCATTGAAAAGGAAGGGTAAGATTTTAAGCCTCTTAAACTTGTTCATACTGATTTATGAGGACCATCAAGGAAAAATTCACCTTGTGGAGAAGAATACTTTATATTATTCATTGATGATTTTTGTAGAATGTGTTGGATTGGTCTTCTAAAACATAAAGATGGAGCATTTCAAAAGTTCAAAGCCTTCAAGCTTTTATTGAAAATGAATCAGATCGCAAAATCAAATTCCTCAGATCTGATTGAGGAGAGGAATTTACCTCGAATGAATTCCTTGACTTTTGTGAACAACATGGCATAAAAATGCAATTCTCCACCGCAAGGACTCCTCGACAAAATGGAGTGGTAGAAAGGATGAACATAATTGTTCAACAAATGGCTCGAGCTATGCTAGATGAATCTGGAACTCTTGCAACCTTCTCGGGTGAAGCTACATTCACTGTCGTCACTATTCTCAACCAAGCAAATGTTCGGGTAAACAACACTCAAACTCCACATGAAATTTGGTATGGTAAGACTCCTATTGTAAAATACTTTAAAGCTTTTGGAAGCAAATGTCACATTAAAAGGACTAATGAAAAACTTGGTAAGTTTGAACCCAGAGCAGATGAAAGCATTCTTCTTGGTTACTCTTCTCGAAGTAAAGGATATAAATGTTATAATAAAATACTTGGGAAAATTATTGAAAGTATTGATGTTGTGGTTGATGAAGCATGCAAAAATCCAAAACAAATAAAAGCTGAAGATTCAGACAATGAAGAAGATGAGGATCATTTTCCCACATCAAATCACACTGACTCTGAAGAAGAAACCAATGAAGCACCAGAGGAAGAGATAATAGTAGAAGAAAAGACTCCATCTAGGTATGTTTAGAAAAATCATCTAGAAACTCAAATTTTAGGGGAAAAAGGGGTAGGTGTGCAGACAAGAATAACTATTGTAGAAGCCTCAAGCTATCTAGCATTACTATCTTCCACTGAACCTCAAAATGTAAATGAAGCTTGTAAAGATGAATGTTGGGTCAAGGCCATGAATGAAGAACTTGAGCAAATTGAAAAGAATAATACTTGGGAATTAGTTCCTAGACCTTATGATAAGAGCATCATAGGAACTAAATGGATATTCAAAAACAAGATGAAGGAAAATGGAGAAGTCATTAGAAACAACGCCAGGATTATTTGTAAAGGACATGCTCAATAAGAAGGTATAGATTTTGAAGAAACTTTTGCACATGTTGCTAGACTTGAAGCGATAAATATTTCTTGCTCTTTCTAGTTTTCAGAAATTCAAAGTATACCAAATGGATGTAAAATATGTCTTTCTTAATGGATACTTGGAAGAAGAAGTCTATATTGAACACTCAGAAGAATTCATTATTGGAAATGATGCAAAACTTGTATGCAAGCAGAGAAAGGCTCTCTAAGGTCTAAAACAGGCTCCAAGGGCCTGGTATTGTCATCTTGACAAATGTCTCCACCAACAGGGTTTTTGAAAGGGGTCAGCAGATACCAATCTATATACAAATATTTACACTGGTAAATTGCTAATAATTGTTGTTTATGTTGATGATATCATTTTTGGTAGCGATGAAGAATCCATGACTCAGACGTTTTCTTCAGTAATGCAGCAAGAATTTGAAATCTCCTTGCTTGGTGAGCTCAAATATTTTCTTGTTCTACAAGTTCAACAAAATAAAGATGGCATTTTTCTCTCACAAACCAAATATCTAAAATAGATCCTGGAAAGGTACTGCATGGAAGATTCTAAACCAGTATGTAACACAATGGTAAAAGGATATATTCTTAGCTCAAATGATGAATCAACAATAGTACATCAACCAACTTATAGATCCATGATTGGAAGTTTGCTTTATCTAACAGGTACCCGACCTAAAATCATGCATGCACAGGGAATAGTTGGAAGATTTCAAGCAAATCAAAATGAATCATACCTTCAGGAAGTCAAAAGCATTTTAAAATGTCCTCAAGGAAGACAAAACTTTGGTTTATGGTATCCTAGAGATACAGATCTTACAGTTCATGCACAAATAGATGCAGATTGGGAAGGAAGTGTTGATGATAAAAAAATCGCTAGTGGTGGTGCATTCTATATGGGTTCCAGGTTAGTGTCTTGGCTCAGCAAGAAACAAAGTTCAATTGCATTATCTGCAACTAAAGAAGAATATGTGGCTGCTGCATCTTGCTGCACACAAATACTTTGGATGATGCAAATGTTGCAAGACATTCAGATCACATGTACTCCACCCATCTCCATTCTATGTGATAATACAACTGCCATCAGTATTTCAAAGAATCCAATCATGCACTCCAAGACCAAGCACATACCCATCAAATATCATTTTCTACGTGAAAAAGTGCTTGAACAAAAGGTCAAATTGGAGTATGTTCCCTCCAAAGAATAGCTTGCTAATATATTCACTAAACCACTGCCTAGATAGACATTTTAATATCTCAGACAAAATTTGGGAGTAGTTCTTGCATCATCCTGCCGTTAAATCTTACTTATTTCATAGAAATGTGGTTATACACGAGTTTCGCGAAACGTAGTCATCTACAAACAGTAGTTTTTATGGGTACAATCACTTATATGTTGGTTTGAAGAAAAGAAGTGGGCCAGACTCAGGAGAAAGGGGTCTGATATGGTTCAGTGAATTATTTACTTTGCTTGATGATTGTTACAATCTGTTGATGACATGTGGAAATATGTTGGCTCTCATGAGTTGTTGTATATATGACTGATGATGATGCCTTGATAACTCTTCTTATATATGCAATGATCAGATCTGATAGTGAACATCTGACATAGGTTTAGGGGGATCATATGCTTCTAATAATGAATTGTCTTCATTTGGTATCCACATAGTTGTTTTTATTTATGTGATTCTTTTGATGGACATATATAGGTTGTTGTTCTAGATGAGGTTGAGAGATGCTTATGGACTAGATCATACATGGTGTATGATAGTTGCTGATGACTATCATGGTCTTGTTTTAGATATTTGGTCTTTGTTATATATGTCATGTATATAATTTAATGTAAAGGTCACGAAAAGACCTAATTTGTAACCCCACTATGCATGGGATGGATGATGTAATGTTTCTTGTTTTTATCATGTGTAAACAATTGGTATATCCCCACTTGGTTGGGATATGGATGTATGTATGTGTTATTGGTGATAGGATGGTCATTGGAGATGTATGTATAGAGTCATGTTATTCTTTTAGAACATCTTTTTGCAGACTTTACTTGTGATCAGGGGAAGCATGGACTCGATCATGGGATCTCAATCAGCACACTTCAACATATCAAATATTTCAACATGTACTTAGGGGGAGCATGACCCTTTGCTCTTGATGTCTAAGGGGGAGAGTGACTTGGTGTTGCCCTCAAGTCCAAAGGGGGAGATATTTGGCATTATGATTTAGTTGTTGTCCTTGATGGTAACTCACTCAGATGAAAGAACAAAGTATAACAGGCAAACAAAAAATAATAACATATCAATCTTTACAGAATGAAGAAAGAGAGGTATACGCAGGTTCATCATTGACCAAGTTGTGTATACATGCAAGTTCACTGTATACAAGTCACGTATACGTACACAAACACTTTCACAAAAGAAAAAGCGCGTATACCTTGGAAAACGGAGTTTTTGGTTCGAAGTATTTAGTCCATAGTATTGGTCCAAGGTATCGGGTCTAAGGTATTGACCCTAGGTATTTTTTCCAAGGTATTTTCACTAAGTGGTTTTTCTCCATGTTATTGAGATAGTCGTACAAGCTATAAAGGAGGAGAATATCATTAGGCCAAGGTGTGAAAGTATCAAAAATTTGATGAAGTGTGAGATCTAGTATGCAGGTTATTGGGATATGGTGCATAGATGGATCTAAACCAAGGATGAACCTTAGCTGATGATGAGGAATCAAATCTAATGATGAATCGGTATCCTTAGGTGTAATATGAACCGTCTTTGGTCTTGAAGCTCATGTATATTCTAGATCTGAATATTGATGCATATATTATTCTATAAATGATATGATCTGGGTATAACTAAAGTTTGGAATAGTTGGAGAACTCTGAATTTATATTTGCATATGTATATGATGGCTGGATTTGAGAAAAGCTTGTATACACGTAGGTTCTACACATGGAAGTAGCATATACCTTATGAAATAAGTTCTAGTTTCTGTTGTTTGTTGTTGCAGAGTTTTGGGTTCTGGTTTGGGTTCTGGATACTATAAGCCAGTGACAGTACTCTGAATGATCAGATTGATGGGTTGTCTAAGTGAATGATTAATTCGGTTGTGGATGGTACAAAAGTTGATTGGTTGATACATATGTATTTGATGATTAAATGATGTTGATGATGGATCTAGTCTGAAAATTTATGAAACGTGGTCCCTGAAGGAAGAAAGAAGGTCATAGCCTTCTGTAGGTCAGCACCTATGTACTAGTAAATATATCGACTAGTACAATATCTAGGGGGTTGTAGCTCCCTTCCAGTAGAAGCTGAAGAACAAGAGAAGCTTGTAGCCTTCTATAGGTAGAAGCCTATGTAGTGGTATAGGACTGCACCAGTATAAAAATTGTAAATAGATTTCCTTATTATTAAAACAAGACAGAGACGACAACAACAGGTGGTTTTCACCCACATTGGGTTTCCAGCTTAGATCTTGGTGTTCATGTGTGTTGCCTATGTGTGATGATTTATTTTTCTCTCACTTCACTATCTAGTGAGTTCTTGATATACTGGTTAAAGTTCAATGAATGATAATTTGGGTAAATCAATATATCTTTGCATATACGTTGATTTCCTTAAGTACAATTGCGTATACATGCTAGTTCACTTAGCTGAAGTACCGTATATAAATCAGTTTTGAAATTAAATTATTGATCTGAAAATAATAATTCACCCCCCTCTCAGTATTATTTCCAACAAAAATTTCCCCACAAAGATCGTTTATTTGACATGTTATCTTTAGCCAAAAAAAGTCTCAATATGTTTATTTATTTTTTGTTATATCTATATTCAAAATGTGTATTTTTATGTCAAATGTTAAATATTATTGTTTTTTTAGTGACAATTATTTTATGTGCATTGAAATATTAATTAACAATAGATAAATATATAGAAAATCCTAATTGTAAAATATACTATGCAAAAAAAAATGATCTCACTGCAAAAAAATAAAAAATGAAAAGAAAAGCATAAAACACAAACCTGAAAAGCACTTCAAAGTAAATATCTAAGGGAAGAAGAAGAAGAAGAAGATGGCTACTTCAAAAAATTTTAAATTTAAAAAATAATTATCCACACTTGATACATTAGAAAATTTAAAGTGTAAAAAATAAGTCTTCTAAAAAAAGCAGTTGATAATGCATCAACACTTTTCAAAATTAGCATAAAAATCACTAACATTTTAAAAATAATGTTCATATTTGATAGATAAGAAAATTTAAAGTGTCAAAAATATTCTAAACAAAAAGGTGTATTCTGAATCAATACTTTTCAAAATAAGATGATTTTTTCCTACCTCAAAAAATGGGTACTTGATACAGATCCTGTTTGATAGTTTACATTGTTTTAGGTTAGGGTTGGTTAGGTAGGCATAAAAATCATGCTTGCTAATCACTTTAAATTGAGACATAGTTGATGTCCTCTTAGGGTGCTTGAAATCCTCTACAGTCAAATAGTCCAAAGATGGTGTTTTGAAAAAAATTGTTACTAGAGGTAACGATTATGGCAAGGGTACTGGTGGTTCCCCTTGAAGCTCCCACTTCTTGGTTAGAAATATGGGTCTATAGATGACACCCATAAAATCAGATTTTCTTTCTATTGTTGGAGAAACGTAACCGTAGCTTCCTTTATTAGGATTAAAACACTCTATAGGTGGTGGTTATGGGAAAAAAACCACACCTCTTACCTTACCTTTCATTATATGCCCTACTTGTAGCCATTAAATCTTACAAGTAAGAAATTGTTTGAAAGGCATTGAAATGTTGGAGTAGTATTTCTTTGAGGTGTAGTTAACCTTTATCCTACAAGCCATTTTTCACTTTATAGGATGAGGGTAATAAACCCGGGTTAAAAATCCATGTAATAAAGTTAATAAAGGAAAAATAATACAAAGGTCTTGGGACATGTATTCCAAGCTTAATGTTTGGAAAAAACGTAGTGATGAGGATCACTTGTGATTAATTAATGCTTTTGTAAATTCGCAAAGGAAATTGAAAAGGCTTCTGAATGCCAAAGAGGCACTAATTGTAATTTTATTTATGAAAATAATGGAAATTAGGATAATTGGAAGGTCAAAGGTCATAGGTTGCATGCGAGGAGGAAAATGAAGGAAAATAATGGAAAATGAAGAAAATAGAGACCTCATTGATAAAAAGGCTTTTGAGGATCAACTCATAGTTTTTGGTTAGTTTTAGCTTAGAGATATCTCTCTATTCTTTCTCTCATACTCACGCACACTTAGAGTTCTTGGATCACTCTTGGAGTACTTTGGGCATACTTTGGATTTGTAGCAAGAAGGAAAGAAAAAGTAGGAAAGTGAAAAAGAACAGTGGAATTAACAGCTCCAATAGGTTTTCTTTCCAGGTATAGAGTTGCATGTATATTTTTCTTGCTATTTTTGACATGTATGGAATATGCATGTGGTTCTTTGGTTATGATTTTTCATTGGCATCGAGGATTTTCTAGATTGACAATGGTTTTTCCTAGCCTTTCCATTTGCTAGATAGCCATGGTGTTATGGGTTTTACCTTTTGTTTTCTAGTTGGTTCTCATGTTTGTTATTATCATGGGTCAAGTTATGAGTTACTGGAGCCTTGGTTGGACAAAATTTTTGGAAGCGTAGCTTGGGTTGAGTTACTAGTCCCGGAAGCCTTGGTTGGAAAACACTCTAGAGCCCTTGGTGGGTTGAATTACTAGTCCTGAAAGCCTTGGTTGAAAATATTCTCTGGAACCCAATGACAAATTTGGGTTGAGTTATTAGTCTTCGAAGTCAGTTTGGAACAAATGCTTGGAGTCTTGGAAAAATTGGATAGAGACCAATATGGTGATGGTTAGTGATGTTTAACTGCAAGGTGGAGTCACTAGTTGAGGGTTGAGATGGTTTGGCTTATGAAATCCATGGTTTGGTTTGATTTCATTTATTCCATGATAACCCACATTCATGCTTGTAATATGGCGCAAGGGTCATTGGTGGAAAGAAATATTTGGTTCAGCCCAATCTATGGTCAGGTGGTACATAGAGGTCTCTGACTTGGTTGGATTTACATATGTTAATAAGAGCTCATTTTCCTCTTGTGTTCTATTTGTAAATATACCTGTTATTATGTGGCTATGATGGTTTTTATTATTATTATTTTTTATCTAGTTATATGTTAGTTACAAGCATGGTTAATGACATATTTCAGTTATGACTCTCATCATGTTTTGGTTAGTAGATGAGAGGTTAATGAATGAATGACCTAATAGATGGTAATGCACCTATTTTGAGATGGAATTAGCCCTTATTGATGTATCTTAGACAAGTATGAGCTCCCTATGTTTAGATGTGTATTTATGACTTGTACATTACATGTTCATGACGTGTTTGATGAATTTCCTATCATGGTTAGGATGAGTTAGGTCTAGTCCTTGTTCAAGTTTTTCATTAAAATTCTTATCTTCTTATTAATTATCACTTTTGAATGTTTCATCAATTTCTAGGTATATGCCTCGGTCCTAGCTTTGAAAAAGTCACTTAAATCCCGTGATTTCTAGTATATAATTATGGCCTAAGTAAGTTTACAGTCATGTGGAGGCCTTGTTATAGGAGATACTGGAGAATTTCAGTCAGATGGAGGTCTTGCCATTAGGGATACTAGGGGTTTAGTTCATTTAAAAAGAAATTTAAATCAAGGGTTGGACAGATGGAGTGGTTGGTTAGCCTTTTGGGTTCTCTAGCTCTTGAGGAAGGTTAGTTTGGTTTTGGTTTGTCGATTTCACTTCCTTAACTATACTTTGGGATTTGAATCATATCATAGTAACTCTTCGTGACATATTTATCCTGGTGCACTAGTTAGATTGGGTAAGTTTGGGAGGATGTTGGTCACAATGATTTTTATTGAATTAAATTTATAGTACAGTGTAGTTACCCTATACATTGTACCACTACATATATCATTTTCTTGCTCTTTGTTATTCCTTTTCTTCATCATTTCATGTCTTCTTTAGTGATATCTTTTCCTTCACATCATTTCTTCCTCTAAAACTTTATCACATATACTCCATGACTTTCATCCTCGGTTTTCATTAAGAAATCCATTGACACCTACTAAATGAGCCAGGGTCCCTCTCCTTTGTCCATATTCAGACTCTATTATTTCTAATTCATCTAATTCTTCATCAAATTTTGGCTCATATCAACTCCATGCCTATACCATTTCTAATGTCAATGTTGGTGGTAATACTAGTCCCAATGTGGGCACGAATAATGTATGAAGTGTTGGTGTTAACATTGGTAATACTCAACATCCCCCTCCCAGAGGTAACATCGCAATATCACAAGGAACCATTTTTAATCATCCATTGCTTCCCAATATGTCCAGTTTGAACCTCCCTGATTTTAAATATCTCATTGGCAATCCTCTTAGGCATGACCCCGATTGGCGACCCATGGCAACCAAGCTCTTGTTTTATATGCCAAATTTTGAGGGGAGCTTAGGAGAGGATCCCACTAACTATATTTGATCATTTCACATGTCATGTTCCTCCAATTCCATAATGAACATTTCCATTCTTCTACGCCTCTTTCAACACACCCTCACTAACTCTAATGTGAAGTAGTATGTCAATCAATCCCATGTGTCACATAAGATGTTTGTGGCCCTTTCTAATTCATTACTATCATATTTCTAGTTACCTATCCATTATGATATTGGTACTGAACTTTTGACCTCATTTTGTGAAACCTTCGCAACCCATATTTCCAATAATGTGCACAAAAGGTGAAGATTGTGCAAATCTCTGCAATTTAAAGATCATTTTTTCCTAGATTGGTTCTTTCAATCCCTCCCTGCTCCAATTAGTAAAGATGTCACATATAATTTACCACAAGTTGAACAATAATAGATTCAAAAGGCTTCACAATTTGATCTAATCTTTTCCAAATCAGGTTATTTCTATACCTTACTCCTTGACCTCCATCAACCTTGTGATTCTTCTACTCTTAGGGCATCTCATGCCATAGATGGTGTAATTAGATTTCTATCTTACTAAAATATTTCCCCATATCCGGAAGGATGCATGGGATATGACCAACCTCATGGGGGCCCCAGTACCACATATAATTTTTCTCCCCATGATCCTCCATGTGTTAACTCATGCCAGGGAATAAGTATGACTTATGCATTTTCTCATTCACATTAATAAATTATAGGGTCAGCTAGTACTCAACCTAGTTACCAAAATGTTACCAAGACTCCCTACTATCCTTATACATCACCTAGTGCTTCATCGCCAATGGAACTAACATCTTAGCCTTCGATGCCTCAACCTATTTTTTTGTAGAAACCATTTCATCCATAGGGGAAGGTGTACACTCAACATAATGTTTCCTAGCCCTTAAGAGAAATAACAAGGGGAAGGGTAAACAATACCAACAATATTAGTGAAACTAAGGTAACCAATGTCTTCAACCTAATGCCAATAAGGGTGACAATTCTAACTCTGCTAACCAGCACCAGAGTGCTCAACCCAAGTAAAATAGGGCCCTTCCCACAAATGAGCCTTGTGCCTTACATGATACATATGGACATTACACTCATGATGTTCCCCTTCTCCCTCAATTTCACAAAGTATGGGAAGACTGAGAAGATGCTTCTAGAGGAAAGTAAACTATGCCTCCATCAACCGCTCCTTGCATGTAACTGATAGTGCTTAGGAAACCCTTCCCTAACCAAGGTTATGCACCTACCCTAGATGGCCAAATGTTTTTGCTCCTCCCACTCATCAAATTGACAATGGACCTTAGGAAATCCTCATGATGAATTCTGATGACCTTAGCCTTCAAACTTGGTCGTGCTAATATGATCCACCTCCTGAGAATTCATCCATCAAGTAAGAACCAAAAGGATCCATAAAGCTTATTTCTTCACCCAAAGGTACCTTACTAATCATGTTATAATATGTTTTAATTAATGGGAAAGGTGAAGGAAATGATTGGAAAGTCACAGGTGGTTGAAACAAGATCTAATCAAGTATGGCAAGGGAAATTATTAACCTTGAAGCCATTTTTACTTTAGAATATTAGCTCGTGTGGATTTGAGATCCACTCAAATGTATAAACATCTAAAATTGATTTCCAGTGCTATATGGAAGTCCAAAAATTGCCTCTTAGATCATAAGTTATTGTGATTCAAATTTAAGTACCCCCAAAGTCAAAGTTGCAGAGCCGAATTGGCGATGGGTCAAAATGGTAGAAGCTTAGTGTTTTTCCAAACTCAAGGATTTATTTGGTGAAAGTCAAAACTTGTGACTTTAGCCTACATTCATCATTAGAAAAATCAAGATCATTATGTAACATTATAGAAGTTCCTACAACAAATATTTTACTTCGAACATATGAATGGAAGAATGAAAGTAACATGATAGAAGTAAATTCCACTAGAGGAACATGGAAACACCATTAAATTAATATGGAAGTATGAAAAGTATGGAGATAGTATAGAAGAAACATGAAACCATAATTGAATCATTTCTCATCATAAATAAGGAACCTCATCATTCATGGATATGGTATTCAAATAAGGTGAAAGCAGTAGTTCATTCAAAATAAGTCAACTAAATGACATCATGAAAGGAGTAATTATGCCTATCTTATACAAGGTTCCTAGTGTGATATCTAGAAAAAAAATTCATCTCTTCAGAAAGAGTTGAAGGAAGAGTAAGATGCATATAGATCATAAATATACTTGAGAGGATAAGCATGATATGTCTTGGTCATATAGGGAAGTCAAGGCTCTCCCTTATGGTTGTTTGATATATAGTAGCATAATAGATTGGATGAAAATATGATAACACTAATAATTGATCATTAGACAAAATGTGTGGGGGGAATTCACATTGACTTCTACGGAGATAAAATCACAAAGTGACCTAGAGAATCTTACAACTTGAAATTTGAAGTAACATCACTTGTTTTGGAAACTCTGACATTGAGGAATGACATCCTAATATCTAGAATACTGTATGAATTCTAGGAATAATATACAGCATAAGTGTGTATAGTATAAAAGAAAATTGATTCAAGAATTCATGAGGTAGTTAGTTGGTCACTTGATAATGTGATGGGTTCAATACTAGTCTAGAATAAGTTCACCCTCCTCAATTGAAAAGAGGGAGCTATAATTGGCTCTACATTGAATTCTTTTATAGGTATTATTGTTGATATATATACTATTAATGATAATTTAAATATGATATAATCTGTTGAAAAGGGGATGAAGGAAAAACCTTTTCATGAATAAAAAGTATGTGAAGGCTTGTGTGATCAACATTGAAAGCATTTTTCTCCATAAGAGGTTTTTCGAGCTACTTGATGACAAGTTAGAGCTACGTGAAGACTGAGAAATGTCTAGGAATGTCAAACCTTCTTATGATATGATACTTATAGGAACCAAGTAGCTACAAGACATCTCCATGGAAGGACATGTAACTGATACTTTTATGAGTATTCTAGTTGTTCCTCCCTATTTGAGAGGGAATAAGGATTACCTACCTAGTTGAGAGGGTGTGAGGGTGGACACCATATTCTCCATGTGTCATGCACTATGGATAGGACTAAAAACCACAAGCCTAGCAAAGGCACTGGTAGGAAGAATGGCAGATTAGATAAGAATATGGGAATTATACTCTTTGAGGAATGCTATCCAAGAAAGGAGTAATCTCAAGGACTGATACTATTTAAGGATTTGGAACCCAATATAAGAGTAGTCCTAGGGACCGATATTCTTTGAGGATGGAGTGATATCCAAGATAAGAATAGTCCTATAAGGATATACCTGGTGAACATACCTATGGGGTATGTTCCTTAAGAGGTGGTGGTGGTGTCCAAATGTACGCCTCACAACATTGTGCTCTAATCTAGTGGAGAGATATATTTGTTGAGTGAAGTCCATGCTATTTTTGTAATTAAAAATTCTAGCTATAATGACGCTTGATGATTCTTATCAATCTAATCTCTTCATATGAGAATATTTCAATTTGAGAGTATCATGTTGTGTCATTATGAATATCTCCCTAGTGAAGAGGGAGTGTTAAAAATGTAACTAGCATTGGTCTTCGTAATTTAATAAAAATATATCATTGATGTACTTATTGTTTTCATTCATTATTATTATTTTTATTTGTAGTCAAAGAATTTTCTTCATGCTTCTAGGGTTTATTGAGTCAAAATAAAATTTATTATGATTCAAAGAAATGTATTTGAGTCAAATTCCCATTTGGACTTCTTGAATAAAAAGAAAAAATATTTTTCTTGAGTTAAACAGAGTCAAAATGTCATCCACATACCAATTCATCCCTATTGCAATAGATTGTTGTATCATCTGATCTGAAATAGTGAACTAAGCTACCAAACATGTCTCTAGCCAACACCGTGCATCCTTTAATACTGACCATGCTCCCGCTAATCTTTTAATGGGGCTACAATGATACTCTCTTTGTTATTTTAGAATCACTTCTACTTCTCTGCAATATGCCTCCTTGCCAAGTGCAAGAGAGTACTCCTCATAGAATAGGAATTCAACTAACTTTGACCAATGATATACAATGAAGTGGACTAAGAATACAAGGCTCAAGGGAGAAAATACATGGTTGTAATAAGAACATATGACTAATATATGCCTCTCCTATATGCATTCTTATCATCAACCATTTTTTCTATGGGCCCAAGTTTACATCATTCACCCAATGAAATATGGATATACCAATGATATATAATGAAAGACATGTCCTTGATAATCAATACCCCATACACAATTGAATTTGGAAACTTTTACAACACATGTTAAACAACATGTGTCTCTCCATGACCAATGCACCAAAAGATGACATAATGATGATACATGGCTATTTAAATGCACACAGATGTGCTCCCATATGTGTATGATAGATAGAATGATATGTGTAAAATACATGGTATCCATGAGAAATAATATGTGCTCTATGTGGAAACAACAATAGGAGTACAATACATGCATATGATAACACATTGCTACTCTCGAGACCTCACCCATAAATGAATGTCTCAACAACAACACAAATAACATGACATAGTGCTAGCAACATATACATCATCATCACCAGTAAACAATTCATCATAAATGAGGCTCAAAATCATAGAAGCATACTCATGTAGCACCAAATTTAGCTCTAGGAAATAAATAAAGAAGAAATAAAAGCAGCACTAGTAGCAAATGATCCAATACAACAAAAATCTCTCCAATGTTATCTATAAGTATCCAAGCAAATATTGCATCAAGGAAGCAATCTAAGAAACAACAAAAACAACATAATATTTTTCAATAAAGCGTTGTCAACAATTGATGGTCACATCATTATCTTTTACCCCTCGCTATCAAGTTAAATATAGTCTCTCCACATATAGAAAGGGCCACAATCCAAAAATAGCATAAGTGTATCAATATTTCACTCTAAAACATTAGAGGAACCATACATGCTCTCATGGGACTCATTCAACATCATACTTGATCCATGCCTCAATAGAAATATACCTCTCTCATAGTCTTATCCATTCACATCATATACTAATAGGAAATCAATACTTAGTAGTAAATCAATTACGGTAGGTCATGTTAGCTCATAAACTCATCACAATTAAACTATCAAAATTCAAAAAATCTCAACAGTGACATGCATCACACATCTATATATATAAGGCATGAGTAACATTATGCACACACTATATGTACTAAATCCATTGCACCATCATCTAATCTCCATAGAAGCCTCATATGCATGAAAATACATGACATTAATGTGATCTGGCAATATGAGCTTTACCAATCATACAAGTTTTACCATGTAAGCATACTAACAAGTCCTATTGGAAATATATGAACTGGAATAATCATGTGGCAGCAACAACAATTCCTTCCTCAATAATATAACTAGCAGCATACGAGCCAATTAATACATGCCTAGATCCTCCATAACGAACATAATTCCTACAATCTAATAGTCCATCTGAAGTTAGAATGCTCCTGCTAAATGAGTGATCATCCTTTACTCCTTGAGAACTATCTCTATGAACTCTAAATACTGATAAAATAAATCTAAGAAAATTCATCTTTAGTAGAATAAATCATGTAATGTATAATCAACAAAAAAAGGAACGATCTTCAGCAAGTCAGCCCCTATAAAAGATGGCATGCAAAAATTCTCCCATAATCTGGTCACAAGCTCTCACTACATATATTAATCATTAGAAATCTACAATAAAAATTTCCTTGAAACAAACATGCAGAGGTTTATCACACTTGTACTAAATAAACTCCTTGAAAATACACATAAGATAAAATAAATTGTTGTCATGTCATAAAAAATTACAATGAACATAGAACTACTCCAAAGCTATCAACAAATATATGTGGTTAATACAACTAATGAAAAATTGAAATGGAAATAAAATAAACACCTAAAACCTCGTGTAGGTCCCCTTGAGCCCATGTATCATATTCCTAAAATGCATTTTCATCATCATACAATCTCTCCAATATGGATACACCTCCAATGGTCTACATGTAACTCAGGATGCCTCCATATGCTCCCCCTGAGACAATGTGGGGCTGATTTTTTGGTGGGGATCTCTTGCTTCTCCTTTCACTTCCAAAAATTGATGCATTTATCTTTGACATGCACAAGAACCTCTATCTTCTTATGTGGTTAGCCTTGCATGAATTTCTCCCTTTGAATTGATTTTCTATAACACATGGGAAGCTTGAAACGTTTGGCCTTATGGCCAATGTTGCCACACACGTAGCACCTTATCTGAACAAGGAACAAAGAAATAAGATAGTATCTCCTATTGATCTACTTTCTATTCTTTGCTTATGCCTTGTAGTCAATAGTATTATGGTTAAAATCATTACATGAGAAACAATAGCCATAAACGGGACTATTATACGTAACTATTGATGATATTTGTGATGAAGGCAATCTTCCTTGCATTCTTGCTTGAGGATGCTTCTCCTTTGGATGTTCCTTTTGTTGAGAGAACTTAATATCTTTCCTTCTACAATTTGCTAGAATATGTCTAGTTCTTAAAACTTAAAACATCTCCCAAGGGTAGAAATAATATTCTTGAATAATCATTTTTCATTGACATGTCCTTTTTCTCCTTTCTTAGCTATTATATTTGCTAATGGTTCCCCTTTTTCACGTTGCTATTGTTATTTCATTTTTTGTTATAGATGGTTCTGTTCTAGATCTTATCCTTTTTCATTCTTCTTTTGTATAATCTACTTCATCACATAGTGCTTCACATTTTCCCTTTGTCTCCTTCATATGATTGCTCATTTCCTCTTCAATTCTCATTGCCTCTTGCAGCTCGGATTTTAAGTTAGAAATTTGTTCCATTAGATTTTTCACTCTTTCTTCAAGTATCTGAACTAGTTTCTTCAAATTTTGATTTTCAAGTGAGATCTTTTGTATTGAATCAAATGCTAAAATAAGCTTAGTATGATCTTCAACTGATGTCTCGTTTTCTCCACTATCGCTACTGATTTCTTCTCCGTGTAGTGCATGTGGCCTATCCTAGATCCTTTGTACTCTTAATATCAATTGTTTTCGAATTTTCCTTATCATGAAGACCATCCTAAACTCTACATTGGGAATATGCATCCAATTTATGAGCATGTTTTGACACGATTTTATTATCATAACCATTTATCATAAGTTATAAAAATTTAGATCCATGAGTAGATATTCTTATTTTCACCTTCTCTTTCCATTTTGGAAAATTTGTAGCATTTAGTAATGTAGGAGCTTCAAATTCCATGATCTACTCTTGAGTTTTTAAGCTTCACTATAGAGAATTAGAATTCACGACTTATTGGATAGTTGAGTCTATGATACCACTCTTTGGAAACATGAACATTACTTAGAGGTGGGCGAATCATTATTATGCTCTATGGATCAATTTCACTGCTTTTTTCCTTTTCTTACATAATAAATAAATCATGTATTAGCCAACCAACAACATATATAAACAACACATGCATAATCATAGGGATAAGCCATGGTCATCATACGTACAAGTAACCATGAGTGACAACACATCAGCAAAATAACATGCACATTGTCACACATAGATCCACCATATGTCATGTGGAAACCTAAATATCTCAATTCTCTACAATACCTCTCTTTTATAACAGATCCAACCACTCCAATAGAAATATTCCTGCTATAAATAAAAGATCTGAAGTGATCAAATAATAATGTCACATAGATATGGAGAGAGAAACAATCATGTTCATACTTTGATATTGTTATCCTTAACTTGATCCTCCATCATATTCATTAAATGAGAGAATTACCATTTACTTAATCACTTTCTAGAATGAATACTAAATTAAGTCACCTCTTAACATGAAATACCATGTGAAAAAACCATAGTTGATGTCCCTGAAATTGACTAGAATGAACATATAATTCGAGAAATCCACCTATAGGATATAACACACCCTATGGTTTCAACAACCACATTATAATGTAGATAAATGGATTTGTATGGTGCAATATAAATCTCTCTATCAACTTATTAAACATCATTTCCTTTACTTAACCCTTTATAACACCATCCTCCCACACTTACCTAAGCTAACCTATCCACCAAGGTAAACATGTAACAAAGAGCTACTATGATATGATTCAACTCCTCAGGTATAGTTAATGAAGTGGAATCGAATAAAAAAACCAAACTGGCCTTTCTTAAGAGCTACAAAATATGCACAAGCCAACCAACCCCTTCGTGTGTCCAACGCTTAAGAGAACTTGATGTTTTGTTGAACTATACCCCTAGTCACTCCCATGACAACCCTTCCATGTTATTGAGACCCTCCAGTCACTCCCATGACAAAGTCTCCATGCAATTGTGGCCTTTATTAGCTACTTTTGTGGCAATGACTCTGAATTGTGAGCCACTTTCCAGGGCTAGGACTAAAGCCTTTGCCCAAAATTTCATGAAACTTCCATAAATGATAAATAATAATGACAAGGCCTCTAATGAAAAAATTGAACAAGGACTTGACCTAAAAAGGCGTAGCCATATTAGAAATTCCGTTAAACACATCATGAACATGTAATCTACAAGTCATATAAACACATATGGACATAGGGACTTCATAATCATCTGATATTTTTCAAGAAGGTTGGATGTCATCTCATAATAGTTGTGTTATCATCTATCAAGTCATACATGAATTATTCATTCATTTAGTAATCAAAACATGATGAGAGCCATAAATGAAGTTTCTCATAAACCATGCTCATAACCATCATATAACCAACAAAATAAAAATGATAAAACAACCATTATTATCGCATAATAACAAAAATATTTAAACATAATACACAAGAGGAAAGATCTCTTATCAACATGTGAAAAATTCAACCAAGCCAGGGACTTCCATATACTAACCGACCATAGATTGGGCTAAACCAAATATTTCTTTTAGCCAATCAACCCTCATGCCTTATTCCAAGCACGAATGTTGGACTCACAACAAAACTAATCAAGGCTTCCTCAGGCCTTACCATATATCCCGTGTTATAGACATATTTGGGCACTTCAACCCCAATCTTATATGTCGATAAACTAGGGATCTTCAACCCCTAAAAGTGTTGTTTCATGCACTAAAAGAACATGGTCAATGGATTACACCATTACCCAGAAGTTCCACTTGAAAAACCATTCAGAACTAGCCTAAACTCGACCATACTGACTGCTCCACTATCAGGGTGTGATGCATACTGACTTCTACACTAGCCAGGTGTGATGCATACTAATGAGGTCTTTTGTAGGGTGTCATGAGAGACGATGGAAAAATTTCTGAGACAATTTGCTAAGTGGATGCTCATGGAATCTTATAGAAACTTCTCCTATGACACTTGCATCTATGAATTCGCCCAGGGATGAGTAAGAGATCCAAGAAATCTCGAAGTGCAACAAAATGCATTAAGTGGAATGACACTAATGAAAACCTCAGAGAGGACTCATAACCTTGCACACATCTATAAATGGACCCCTCACCTGAGAGATCTGGAGGATGGAATTTTGTAATTTGTAAGGAAGTGCTGATAGTTTGTATCTAAGAAGGAGCATTGTATTGTTGGTGTGATCTTGCTTTTCATGAGGTGAAGAGGGCTTTGATGCTAGGATAATGATGCTAGATCAGACAGCTGGGTTGTAATTATCCCTTTTATTTAATAAAGTTCTTTGAGTTTTCTTCCATATAATTATGCAACTATGAATGTTATTATTTGTAAATGCTATTGTATGTTCATTATATTTCTGATTCTACAATGCCTACGATATAATAGATCAAGATGCTTTGACGATTATTTGTTACTCTGTCCCTATAGGTACTCTTCAAGAGGGATAAGTATGGAGAGGAGTTGCAAGATCTGTCAAGGGGGGAGATATTAAGCAAGGAGTCTAGCAGAAGATCCATGTTGGTTCCTTTACCTCTATCTTATCTATTATACATAGAAGAAATCATGAATTGCTTTAAACTGTTTGTTTCTAGGGTAGCTACGACACCCAGAGGTTTAGTCGATTGAAAAGACACTAGTTTTTCCGGAAACAAAATGGTGACTCCACTGGGGAACAAATAGATTTTTGTTTGTTGTTGTTTTTTTTATACACTATAGATGGAGCCTAAAGTTAGCGAGATACACTTCGAACTACTCTTGCTCTGCAATTGCATAGTAGATGAATGCTGCTTTAGTCAATCTCTGGTTTAGTTTATGAATTAAAAATCTGACTTACAAGCATTATAGATGCCCTTTGGATAGCTCAGTAACCTCTCAATATCATTCCTCTGTACTTTGCTCTTTACTGTCCATCATAGCTCAACTTAACTCACTAAAATCAGCTGCAAACTTGAGCCAAAACCCACTTCAGTTACGCTCCCTGGCCCATCGCACTATTTGTCACTGTCAACCTGTATGCATCACACTTCCCGAGGGTTGTAGGTGTGATTCATTCCTGTTTCTTTGAAGCCCAACTGCAATGAATAACTAAATCTATTTCCATTCTTGAAATTTGGGGGTTTTGTCCTTGTTTTCAGTTCTATTTAGTTGATTTGCTTCTTATGAACAATGTCTCGTTGTTGAAGCCTACTTGCATCACATAGATAAGCCTCCATTGATTAGGATTAGTAAATGTTTTTATGTATTTGTCCATCATTTACAATCCTTTCTTGAAAATTTTCTTAAATCGATCTGTCATTTTGGTACAAAAAGTGTCGTCACTGTTGTTTTTGTGTCAAAAAGAGAAGTGTCATTGGTTCTTCCTTCCCTGGATAGTCGATTGAAATTTTTGTCATATATTTGGTTTGATTTGTTAATATTTCAAGTGTAAAAAGAATTTTCCATTCAAAATTGAAAAGTGTCGTTTAGTCTTCCTTTATATTTTGAAAGAGAAATTGTTGAAAATGCCACTTTGAGTAAAATATTTTAGATCTTTGCTATACTTTGTTTTCCTTTCTGGCGTTTTTCACATTAAAGGGAATGAAAAACAAATACTTGAAATTGCATTTACATTTAGTTTGTGTGAAATAAATGATTTAGGAAATGTGCATTAGTGTGTTCTCTTTGCTCTTTCTTTGAAAGAATTGAATCCTCTTTCCCTAGTAGCTAGGATTTTCATTGCTCAAAATAAACAATGATTGTTTATCATTGTAGATTGCAAAGGAAAACTCTTAAACAATATCAACTCTAAAATAAATTTCAATGAACCTAACAACGATTTGGAGCTTAACGCAACACATCTTGGTGTCTAGGCTAGAGATGTGTTCTGGCATTGTAAAACAAGTAACTATCATTTTCATCGAAGGTTGGGTGATTCCTCCTCTTTGATACGACAAGTGCTAGCATGGACTTGTGCTCCCTGTACCGTCCCGTATATATTGGGAGACTACAATAGGCTTATATACTTTATCCATAGGAAGTTGTTTCTGCCGCTCTATCAATCGCAATGCACTGAACACAACATTTGGGAAGATTGACTGTCGTACATAAGTCCTTGGTAATTTCTCTCTAATTTATCACCAAGGTGTATATTGCAGTTTTGTGATTGGTTTGGTAATACCTTTGTCTAGATTTCTAGAGTAGTAACTTTCATTCCTTTTCGACTCCTTAAAAGAAAAGGTCCATTTGAGCACTTGTCCCTTCAGGCTCATTAAAAATGGAAGGGGACTACAGTCATCTTTAGCTTTTTCTCAGCTCTTAAAAATTGAAAAAGAAAACTTTTGTCAAAGCGTCATTAAAATTTATTAATTTGGAATAACATTTTTCCCCTTAATTTTGAGTTGATCAAGTAATCCACAATCGTGGAAGAAAGTCAATCAAGTGGAGAGTATCAATTCAACCATCTTTGACTCCAAAAATAAAGCCATTCTGGGTAAAACAGTCTCATTTAACTGAGTCCAATTCATCTGGTTTATTTGAAACTTTTGTTTCAACATCGTTAGAGACTACAGATACTCCGATCATTTCTAGTACATCTTCCTTTAAAGAAGAAGTCTTGTAGTTACAAGAGGACATTAGAATTGATCCTAGTGCAACGGTGGAAACTTCTATACTTGAAACAGTTCCAGAGACTGAAATTCACTCACCTAAACATCCGGAAGTTGAGTTCCAGAATTCAGAAGGTGTCACCCCTCCGGTATCTTTCATTGTAGAAGTTATACCTTCTTCGGCTCCATAAATATTTTATGGACCTAACGATCTACCTCTTCCACCTAGACTGATTGCCATAGAGGAGATAGTAGAGGATACTCCATCTAGTACCTTGTTACATTTTGGGATTGGAATTCATCTGTATCCTTCTACTCCTGAAGTTAGTTCTTTTAATCATCCTTCATTGCAAGTTACTGTCGAATCGCTAGGAAATCTTTTGGATAGACTAAACATGTTCGAGCAACCATCAACATCTAGGACTATGTCATCTAATACAACTACAATAGAACTTCCTATTTCCATTCCTACAATGTTCGTTGGTATACCATATGTCCCAGCTAGTTATCAATCACTAGCTGGAGTCCACTCAGGGGCTGTTTCGATGACATGGTCTGTTCCTATTTGTTAATATAGAGTCCAATTTGGTATCTCTTATGTTGAAACTCAGCAAATTGATCCTACATGCCAGTATCAATTTGGGCAGACTAGTCTTTCAAGACCGATATATCCTTTGAACACTGGACTGCTGCCATATGGAGGGTAGTATGCTTTTTCATTTTTCCTGCCTAGATAACAACCATATGAGAGTTCACAACAAAATTCAAGTCAAATTGGAATTACATCTGGCAGTTGGGTACCAATGTTGCCTTAACAACCAAGGGTTGTATATTCAATGCAACCGATCCAACCTATGTCGAATATTCCACTACACCTGCTATTGTGGCTATGTCACAAATATAAGCATTGCCTGTTGTATGTCAACCTCAAGTCTCTCAGGTTGAAATACAATAGCCTCTTGTCTATACGGCTCAATCACAACCTCAAGTTAGTGCTTCTTTTCTTGGAATGACTGAGGCTCAAATGGATATTATCACTCCACATCTTGGTCAATCTTCCAGTACTGGGCCACAACAAATGGTCCAACAACCATGGCTGGAAAAATACCAACAACCGCAATTCTATCAAACCTACCAAGAACCTGAGCAACAAGGCTTTGTAGGTAATGGACAACCACATTTTCAAAATGGTTATCAACAACCACACTATACTGGTTATGTCCAACAACCTCATCAAAGTTACCAACATCAGATACATTATGCTGGTATGAAAATACCTACTGCTCAAGCAATTCCATCTTATGCTTGGTATGCTCCACCTAACCTGAATTAGTATTTGCCTTTTGTAGCAACTATGGAATTACCAGATTCGAACTGGCTGATGAATGATCCAATTACATATGCCCCTTCGTGGATAGCAAGTCCTCATAAATGTCCCTCTGATATTCCTAAATTCAATGGAAATCCAGGTGACGATCCATTGAATCACGTAATGACTTTTCATTTGTGGTTCTCATCCAGCACCCTGAATGATGATTTGATTAGGCTTCATATTTTTCAGGGAATGCTCGCTCATCCAACAACGAAATGTTATATTGAATTTTCTAGAGCTTCGTTTGATAACTTCAACACGCTTGACACTACTTTTCTAACCCACTTTCAGTTACCCACAAGGTACAAAATGGGAACAAAACTCCTTACCAACTTTAAAGAAACCACAGCCAATCACATATTTGATCATATTCATGAGTGGTGACATCATCGTCGAATGGTAAAGACGTATGTTCCTGATTAGCTTTTAGCTGAGTGGTTTTAAGTCCTTATCGCTTTATATAACTAAGGACATGGCGAAAGGAGGAGTTGTCACTGAAGAGCAAGTCATTGCTTGTGCCCAATATTTAGACTTGATCTATACTTAGTTTGGCACACTCTATGACAAAATTCATGACGCTCCCAGACTAGACTTTTCCGTTCCTCCCCCTCCTAAATCAAACAGGGACTCTCATGCTGGTGATGGTGTGATCAGTACCTCAAGCACACAAACCACAAAGGTTCCACCTGGTAAAGCCCTTGTAGTTTCTAGTCAAAAAGCAAATGAAAAACCTGTTGCCTCAGAGATTAATGTCGTGCCATCTGACAAGGGAAAAGATCCAAAGAAACAGTGGGGTAAGAAGAAAGGGAAAAGTAATAAGAAGAAATAGGAAAATTCAAATCCTAAAAAATCTTCTGAGAAGCCTACTGGGAAAAAGAAACCTCGTTATCCATGTTACATATGTAACGATGAGCATTAAATGAGATATTGTCCACATTGAGCTGAGATTGCGAAACTTTTAAAGACTTCAAATACCTTATTGGTGTTTACTGATCCATTTCTGAACCTAGAAACCAATCTAGTTGTTGTCAATCATGCTTCCACATCCCAAGTGCTTATCCTATCCATCTCAAAACAAAAAAATGATGCTTTGATATTGAAAAGGAACAAAGGTTACGGGAATCCAATGTCATCAAACAACAGGGCTACATATCATCCTAGAAGTTCGACAACAACTTCACCAGAAGTTGTTCCACACGTTATTCCTAAATTAACTATAAACCCACCAAAGGGAGTCATACATAAATCGACTTTAATCCTTGTGCTTGAGCTGCACAGAATTATAATATAGTGGAGGATCTGGCTCAATATCCATCTGCTATGTCGACACTTGAAGTACTGCAAAATTTCCCCTCCTAAAAGTAGGCTTTGTTATCAGCAATAGGTGGGATTGATCCAGCGGATTCCAATCTTGTGGCCTTTAATCATAAAGCAAATGCACCTCAATTATTGGTCCAACTCACTTTCCTTATATAGGTAAAAGCCCTCAATAAAACTGTTCATTAAATAATCATTGATGAGGGGGCATCTACCTGAATTATGTCAATGAGTTTCTGGAAAACTTTAGGTTCACCACCCTTGTCATGATCATCAACGACATTAAAAGCATTTGATGGAAGAACATGCATGTCGTATGGGATTTTAAGTAACTTGTAAGTTGCACTGGGGGGCAAGACAGTAGAGATTGAAGTCGAGGTCATTGATGGAAACCTTGATTACAATATCTTACTAGGAAGGCCCTGGATTTATGCTATGGATGTCATTGTGTCTACATATTTGGAAAGATTGCATTTCCCTTCCAAGGTGGAATTACAATCGTTGACCAACTAGCCTTCTTTCCAAAAAATTCACAAGAAACTAGAAGCATTCCATTGATCCATGGAAGTTCTCAATCACTTCAAAATGTCGGAGGAGGTCTCCTGAAATACCCATCCTTAATGGGTACTTTTTCCCTCCTGCCACCAACTGGACTTGCAGAGGTGGAAATAGTGGAAACTTGTCATATGATCTCCTCTACATATTATAAGATTAAGAAGAAATATGACCATTTTGATAGTGTGGATCACTGCGAGGTGTTGCCCCCAAGCCCCATACAACATTTGTAGCAATCAATTTTCTGGGCTTGGGGGGTTAACCCAAATTAGCACTCAATGAGTGTTTGGATAGATAGGTCTCTAGAGTATGGTACCTCTTCTGATCGTTGGTCTCATATATATTCTACAAATGAAGGAATCATCCAGTTGATGATGATAGGAGCGACATCATGGGAAGATTACCACCATTGTTCCCACCTTCAAGATAACAATGAAGATTATTCAAGCAACCTTAATCATCCTTCCGTTTTTTATTTTCTATCAAATACTATAAATACAGTGGATTTCGAGCAAAATCTGTCCAATATTGAAGAAACTATCTCCATTAATATCTCGACCAAAACTAATGTTGTAGAGAATATTTATGTTGGCAAATCATATTCTCCATCAAAAATAGAAATTTACTACACTCTTTTGCAAATTTAGAGATTTCTTTGCATGGTCATATGAATAAATTCCAAGCATTGACTCGAGAATTGTTGAACATGAAATCAAGATGTATCCAAATGTCAAATCAGAATGACAGTAGCTTCAACCAATCCATCCAAAGAAAGTGGTTTCCATTAAGGAAGAAGTTTAAAAACTTTTGCATGTTGGTTTCATTTACCCTGTTCCTCTCACTGATTGGGTATTGAATATTGTTCCTGTGATGAAAAATCAAGGAACAATTAGAGTGCATTGATTATAGGGATGTAAATCAAGTGTGTCCAAAAGACAACTACCCTACACCCTTCATCAACCAGATAATTGATGAATGTGCCAGATGCGAAATCTTTTCATTGATGGATGGATTTTCCGGATACAATGAAACCAATATCTGCCCACAAGACCAATTGAAAATTGCATCTATATGTCTATGGGACACATTCGCATATCATAAACTACCTATCAATTTGAAGAATGCAGGGGCAAATTTTCAGAGGGAAATGAACCATGCCTTCCATGACATCAAACACATCATTGAACTGTATCTTGACGATCTACCGGCTCATTCATGAAAGCGGATAGATCATCTGCAACGTTTGAGAGCCATATTTCTACATTGCCGACACTACAAGATACGACTCAATCTGCACAAGTGTGTGTTTTTTGTTGGTTCTCATTGATTACTTGGTTTTGTAGTTTCTAAGGATGGAATTCAACTTGACCCATTTAAGGTTCACGCAATCCTTGACATGTCTTCACCTTCAAATTTTCTTCAGATTCAGAAACTCCGAGGTAAAGCTAACTTTCTGAGGAGGTTAATTCCACATTATGCCAAACTCAATAGAGGTTATACACATCTGTTAAAGAAAGGAGTACCCTTCCACTAGGATCAGGTTGCAGAAGCCTCCTTTGATGCTTTAAAAGGTTCCCTAATAAAAGCATCATTAATGTATGCTCCTGACTATCAAAAATACTTTGACCAATATCTCGTCACTACAGATACAACCACCATCGTGGTTTTAGTCTAAGAAGATAATGGAATCGAACATATCATATATTATTCAAGTCGCAACCTTAATGATACAAAACGAAATTACTCTTATGTTGAAAAGCTAGCTTTAGTAGCCGTTCAAGTAGTACAGAGATTTTTACACTATGTTCTCTTTCACAAGACTACCATTGTGTCAGATTGCAACCCTATGACCTACATTCTGTCGTGTCAATTACTAGGGGACAAATATTCCAAATGGATAGCCATTTTGAAAGAGTTTGATATGGAATTCTCCAAATCCAAATCAAATAAGTCTCTTATCTTTGTGAGTTACTTAGTGACCTTCCATAGTCATTCAACGATTTAACATCTAAAGAATCAATCATGGATGAGACTTTGTTTCTGATATCGTCAAGTGATCTGTGGTACGGAGATATACTAGTCTATATCCGAACCCAAACTTTTAGGCCTAACACCTCTCACTTTGAATAGTGACACACTTAATACCAAGAAAAATATTACTTGATCATTGGTGATACGCTTTATCGTCATGGTATCAATATAGTTTTGCGAAGGTGCGTCATGCATGAGGAGGCTAATAATACGCTTCCACATGATAGTTTACACCATTTTGAGGAACAACCATGACGAGTGGTTTTGTTAGCCAACCTCTTCACATCACCATGTCTTGAGAAGTTCTGAGCTTACACAGAACCAGTTCCTACCCTAGACACCACTCATTCCTCAAAAACAAGTCTCCTTTAGACTCTTTTTAGGCTCATTAAATATGAAAAGATTGTAGAACTATTGGCCTTTCCACCTCGTTAAAGTGATTGGAAATGCCATCCCTCCTATATATTTTAATATTTTTCAAACCTAAGGGATTATCCCATGAAAAAGTTCGAGCGCTTATCATTTTGGCTCACTAAAGTGATTGAAAAGTCATCCCTTTTGTATTATTTTATCCTTTGTCTGACTTAGGGGATTATGCTACAAAAAAGAACTTCTGGAGTTCCCTTTTCATCCCTTTTCAAACTCTCTAAACATGAAAAGGACCGAGTTTTCTTTGTCATTAAACGCGTTAAAACAATAGAGACAAACTTGTCCACCTAGACAAGAACGAGTTTCACTATCGCTAGACTCACTAAAACATAGTGATAGGTTTGCCCAAAGGGAAAATTATAGAAAAAGCATATGTTATCCTCCTTAATCTCGACGAAAATAAAGAGGTACTGGTCAGTAATGACTAGGGAAAAGGGAAGAAAACTTGAATAATTTTATGGTAGCAGGTCACTCTTGAACATGACACTTTCACTCCATCACCATGATTGAGTTGAGTTGGGTTATTCTGTTAAGTGGTCATTTCACCATTGGTCTTCCACACCATCCATCTGTTGGGGTTAAGGCTACCAATCCATCTCAGTGTCGGTGATATGTTAAAGAGAATTCATTCAGTTGAGAAACCACAATCTAATTAATGCCTTATCCACTGCAATACCTTCAACCTCCATTTTTTGTGACCACCATTCCTGAACCTTGTGCCGTCAGATCGTTTTCACCTCCAGAAAATCATTTGCTTCGTTTTGTATCGTAGATGTGGGATACATTAAGGCCCTCCTACAATGGGTCACTTCTTGTTGACATTAGCTCATTATCCAAGAGGTTCACTTAGAAACACCCCTTTCAGTACTTTGAATCTTGCATGCCTCAATGGAAAGTTTCTCACTTCTCGTGATAGGTTGAAACCAGTGGCCTTCAACCGAAAGATTTTGCGTGGTGATTGACATCAGATCATATATTCACACCATGTGAATTGTACTGTGGTACCTTGAGGGTCATTATCATTATCAATGATTCCTCTCGTGTTTCTTAATAGCTCACATTATTGGCTCATAATCAGGTGATGTATTTCCATGTTCGACTTCAGAACATTTCTTCACATGGATTGACTTGTACATTGGACGAAGATTGAATGAGTTTTGAAGACCCCAAATCTAGTTTCATCCATCTGGGTTGTGATATATTCAGGGATATAAAGAAATAAAATGTACATAGAAGCTACAAAGATGGTCATCCGAGCCAGGAATGATGACTCTACATATGAAGAATCACCAGTTTGCAAATGCAGATGACTATTTGTTCTATGTACATGAAATGAATTTATGAAGCTGAGCATGGGAATACCTGCCTCAGCTAGATCATGAAAAATTATATTATGACGATGTGATGTATTGTATTGTATCTTATACAAGTCACCTTCCAATTTGAAAACCTGAGATCCTCATGATAAAGCATTTCACTTAACATCAAAGATTTATGATTTCATGACTTAGGGGGCAACTATTATAGACATATTTGGGCACTTCAACCCCAATCTTATATGTCGATAAACAAGGGCTATTAAACCCCTAAAAGTGTTGTTTCATACCCTAAAAGAACATGGTCAACTGATTACGTCATTCCCCAAAAGTTCCACTTGAAAAACCATCCAAAACTGGCCTAAACTGGACCATACTGACTGCTTCGTTGTTAGGTTGCAATGCATACTGACTTCTACACTAGGTAGGTGTGATGCATACTAATGAGGCCTTCTATAGCGTGTGATGAGTGAGGATAGAAAAATTTCGAAGACAATATTCTAAGTGGATGCTCATGGAATATTCTAGAAACTTCTCCTAGGACACTTGCCTCTCTAAATTCGCCCAGGGATGAGTAAGAGATCCAAGAAAAATCCAAGTGGAACCAAATGCAACAAGTGGAATTACACTAATCAAAACCCCAGAGATGACTCACAACCTTGCACACATCTATAAATGGATCCCTCATCTAAGAGATCTAGAGACTGGAATGTTTTAATTTGTAAGGAAGTGTTGATAGTTTGTATTTGAGAAGGAGCATTGTATTTTTGTTGTGATCTTGGTTTTCATGAGGTGAATAGGGCTTTGATGCTAGGAGGATGATGCAGGATCAAACACCTCGGTTGTAATTCTCCCTTTTATTTAATAAAGTTCTTCGTGTTTTCTTCCATACAATTGTGCAATTGCGAATGTTATTATTTGTAAATGCTATCGTATGTTCATTATATTTCTAATTTTGTAATCCTTATGATATAATAGATCAAGATGATTTGACGGTTCTTTTTTACTGTGTCTCCATAGGTACTCCTCAAGCAGGATAAGTACAAAGAGGAGTTGCAAGATCTGTCAAGGGGAGAGAGATCAAGCAAGGAGTCTATCGAAAGGTCCAAGTTGGTTCCTTTTCCTCTCCCTTATCTATCATACATAGAAGAAATCGTGAATTAATTTAAACTCTTTTTTTGTAGGGTAGCTACCAAACCTAGAGGGCTAGTTGATCAAAAAGACACTAGTTTTCCCAAGAACATATCGCCAAGGGATTCCTAGGCCCAAGCAATAAATATACACTACAAGTCCTGCCATATAGTGGTCAAGGTATCACTAGGCCAAAAAAAAACATCGATGCCTCCATACCTTTCCACCTAAACCATCAAGAATTTATCCATCTTTGCCTCTAGAATTTACCACATATCCATCCCTTACTGGTCAAGGGATTCCTAGGCCCAATGAGGCTCCACTTTCTAGGATTTACCATGTATCCCACCATTACTGGTCAAGGGATTCCTATGCCCAAAAACATCATTCCCAACCAGTATTTACCATGTATCCCACCATTACCTGTCAAGGGATTCCTAGAGTTTATGATTTTTCCTAAGAAAAACCCACTCAGTTTCAAAACCATCCAGTAATCTAGCTCAGGTAGGTGAGAGAGACCCCATCACACCATGCCTAACCAAAAATGGAAAGGAAAGGATGAAAACCAGTAGCACACATGGCAAAACCTATGCCAATCACAACAATATAACCAAATACGTACATGAATGTATCATGCATACCAGAACTAGCAATGAAATCACACATGCAACTTGACACTTGCAAGCAATCCCATTGTAGCCATTTGATCCCACTCTTCCTTGCTTGATCCTTGGTTCTCTTTTCTTTCTTTTCCTTCCTTTTCCTTTCTTCCTTCAATGCTAGAGTGCTTCAAGAATACTCTAAGTGTATGAGTGTACGAGAGAGAATAGAGGGAGAGGGAGAGCTCCCAAAAATGAATTGACAAAAGCTTGTTAACTAATCCACAAAATCCAATTTTATTAATGAGGCCTCTATTTTATTCATTTTCCATTATTTTCCTTCATTTTCCCCCTCACATTCAACCTGTGACCTTTCAGCTTCCTTTTCTTCTAATTTCATCTATTTTCATAACTAAAATTCCAATTGATGCCTCTTTCCTTTTCAAAGCCTTTGGCATTGCCTTTGTTGGCATTATGATACATATGTTGTACTTGATGGCAACCCAGTCATCTCAGATGATAAATTATAGTGTAGAAAAGTTATTTTCTGGTTCACGAACTTTCACACAGAGAAAATTTCATGCATTTTCATGCAGAAAAAGTTCTTTTCATGAAGAGAAAATTTCACGCACTTTCATGCAGAGAAAAGTCCCTTTCATGCAGAGAAAAGTTTCTTTCACACATAGAAAAGTTCACACAATTTCATGGAAAGAAAAGTTCCTTTCATGAACAGAACGTTTCACGCACTTTCATGCAGAGAAAAGTTCCTTTCATTCAGAGAAAAGTTCATGCACTTTCATGCAGAGAAAAGTGCATGCACATGGGAAATCTTATGGTTGGTTCATGGTATTAGTTCGACAGTTTTTGATCCTATGGTTTTGGTCCGTGGTATTGCATCCAAAAGTGTTGATCCCAAGTATTAGGTCCATGATATTGAATTGTTTTGGTTTTTGATCCGTGGTATTTGTTGGCATTATGTTTCTGGTATGGTTATATGTTACAGATGTTGTACTTGGTGGCAACACCCATAGCAAGGCTCTCAATATGATAAAAATTAAGAAGTACGCAGGAGAACAGTTCAAAAGATGTGTACCCGCAGGTACGCTATGCAGGGACCGCGTCCAGTCCCGCAGGTTACCCATTCATGGGGTGCGTACCCCCAATGCACACATTTCAAGGCAGTAAAGCACGCACACGTGGGGTTCCTTGTGTTTTACCCTTGGTATTTAGCCGACGGTATTATGTTATCATGGTTTTGGCCCGTGGTATTATTTTATTTTATTATTATTATTGAGCCCCATGATCCTTGTATTGAGGAAGAGCTTGCCTATATAAAGCAAAGGAGATCATTTTGCTTAAGTATGATTTTGGGTTGAATATCTTAAGATCTGAAATATTTGGGTTATTGTTTCAAAAAAAAGCTTGATCTATATGAAAGTGAAGTAGAAAGCGAATCTGTGAAGGGTGATCTCTCAAGTGCTTGATCAGATCTGGGCATCCATCTAACTATCACACACTGGTGATCTGCAAATTTAGCCCTAATCTGATGTACGCAGGTGTTTAACGGTGCCTCTGCGAGGGTACGCAGAGTAGGAGAAGGCGAGTGGCGTGGGTACGTTGAGCAGAAGAAGGGTGACTACATGGGTACGCAGAGCAGAAACGGGCGAACTGCGTGGGTGCGCAGAGCAGCAGTGGTTCAGGTGCGTATGCAAAGGAAGAGTACGCGGCGCGACAATGTCTTTGGGTGCGTACCTACTGTGGGAGTACGCGGCGCGATAGTGCATTTGGGTGCGTACTTTACTCAGCGCAGTAGAAGAAGCAGTGCGTGGTCACGCAGTGCAGCAAAAGGAGCTCTGCGGGTATACGCAGAGAAGCAGAGGGTGAAGTGCGTAGCGACGCAGGCCAGTAAAAGGAAAATTGCGTATCTGACTTAAGATCTTCTGTTGACTGAATTTTTCTATTGATAAGGTGTTCTGGGTTCAGTTCTGTTATTTTGATTTGGTTACTACAGCTGACTGTAATTTATATGTACTTTATGATCATTTGATGTATATGGATCCAGTTTGAAAATTTATGAAAAGTGATCCTTGTAAGAAAAGAAGTAGGGGGTTATAACTCCCTTCCAGGAGAGACTGGAAAACGAGAGAGAGTTGTAGCTCTCTACAGGTTGCAGCCTACGTACTGGTAAAGGACTGCACCAGTACAAGACCATCGTAAAAGGAGTTTCTAATTTGAAAGAAGATAGAGACATACTGCAGCAGGTGGTCTTCACCCACATTGGGTTTCCACCTTATATCTGGTGTTCTTTGATTTGACTGTCTGTTTTTCTTGTTCATGCTCATTGTTTTATGGTACTGATATGCAAAAATAA
>APFE031050619.1:0-14400 GCA_000404065.3 Pinus taeda
ATTCAGGCCAAAAGAAGTACCTTGTAGTGGAGCGGATGCGCCAAACTGGCACCACGGTATTGTGGACCTTTCCAAATTTTGGCGAGGGTCGGACCAGTAGCTTATCAACTGGCCCTGCCAAGTCACATCCAAGTTCATAACGTATTTCATGTTTCTGTCCTAAAGAAGTATGTGTATGACCCTAGGCATGTGATTCGATGGCAAGATATTCAGGTGGGTGAGAGTTATGATAAATTCCACAAGAATTGTACATGAAAAAGAAAAAACTAACTTACAAAATTTTGTATTGCAGGTCAAGCCGGAAGGAGAAGTTCTGATCGAACCACTGAGCATTCTCGACCGAAGAGAAGTGCAACTGCGGAAACGAGTTATTACCCAAGTTAAGGTTCAATGGCGAAATTTTGGGCCTGACGAGGCCACTTGGGAAGATGAGGAATTAATGAGAAGAACCTATCCAGATCTGTTCGGTTCTGAGAGACACCGAGACGATGTCCAATCTCAGGGGGAGGAGATGTAATGACCAAACACTTTACGTAAATAAATTACTTATTTACCCTGTGGTTAAAGATAAAACAGAGATTACCATTTTCTTGAATTGATGGAACATTATGTGTTAAAAATTAAATAATATGAATTGCATAATTATGTGTGCATGATAATTTCATGTGAAAAGTTATTTTTCTCTTTATGCTTGAGAATGAAAGGAAAAACAGTTGCCAGTACACTAGGGAAAAACCCTAACTGTTTTCTCTTCTCCATAGAAAAGGGGAAAGAAGAAAAGACCTGGGTTGTTTTTGGGAACAAACAGGAAAAGGAAAAAAAAAAAAGAAGGCACTGAGAAAAAAGAGAGAAGTGCTACGTCTGGTGAGGACCAGATAGCACAGGCACATTTGTGCTCCTTATTGCAGAGGCTGTGGCCGGCAAAGGATCGCTTGGGGGAGAGACGCAGTACAGACGACTAGTCTCGTGGCTGGGAGGATATCAAGCATTAAATAGCCTTCTACGGGTGGTATAAGGGCAGCAGAAAGCAACAGGGATACAGGTAAGTATTTCTACTCTATAAGACCTAAAGATTAGATATTATTGACAGTACTGATAGTTTGTTTATGATTACTGTAACCTTATTTAAACAGTAAGGCAGTACCTGGTTTTATTAAAGGTATTACTGTCATTTACATTATTATGTATACCAGATATATAAAAAAAGTACACAGTATCTATACAACATACCCTGTTCCTTATACTAATGTGAATCATAAATAAAGAGAACAGATAACTAAAGAATGTGCATATTTAGTTCTGTATAACAACATATATGATAAGAAAGAGACAGATAAATAAGCATGCAGAGTATTAACCTTAGCAGTGAGACTGTGATTCATGGAAAGGACAACAACGATAAGGATAGAAACGAATAGAACGAAGTCTAACTGTTATTGTTTAAATATACAACAAGAATGCAGATAAGCAATTCTGTATTAGATGCAGAATATAGAAAAACCGTAACTGTTAACTAACAGGTAAACAAGAACAGAACCCTCGTAATACCAGGCGGAATCTGTAAGTGATGGGTACAAATAAGTAGCATATATAAACCACAAGATTTATTAAATCAATGATACAACTCGCGTAAGTGATATTGACTATTACAGGATATATCCACGAAGGCGATAGCTTTGCTAACCCGTACAGGAAGAACATATGGGTAATGCGTAAAGAAACAGCGATGACATAATATAAACATAGGACCTCAACAACGAGACCGTAATCCAACTACAGCAAATATAAGTTGCGGTATGGGCAGTATGCACAGGTGGATACCACCTGGTAGCGGGAAGCTACAGCATGACGCCGAGGTATAAATGCCAGAAATCCACTTATAGGAGTAACCACTCAGAGGGTTACTCATTGAACAATAAGAAAAGCTAATTAAATTAAACAGCTTGAATCCAGGACCACGCATGCGCGGAAATGATAAGGGTAATGACAGAATGCGCTCAAGCAAAAACATTTCTCAGCCGAACCGGCCTTTCTCTAAAAACCCAGAACCAATACACAGTGAAAGCTTGTAAAAAAAAACCGGATTATTGCTCAATGAGCTAACCATAACGAAAGGTATCATCAAACGACATTATAAATATGAATCGAGCAATTATACAATGTAATCATAAGCAGGCCGACGACCGAGTAAGGCAAGGGTTGTCAATAACCATAGAAACCCTTACGGGTGAAATAAGCAATATATACATATACAATCATTGACAATCGATGAAGCATAGGAAGGCAACCCAATGTCTATTAAATCATTAAAATGTATATATATTATCGAATAATGAGTGCAGGACAACCATCACGGAATGAGACCGATAAAATTGGGAACAACCCATAAATCCATAATATATCAAACTGTAATCATTGTGACCGATTCCATTATATACAAGTCAACTGAAGATTGAACAATCATAACAGAATCAGAGTTGCACGAGATCCAACTCGGCTCATGAAACTAACCCTCAGAATAACCTATAACCCTAAGAGCTGTAACTAAACATCAGATCCCAGGGTAAATCATGTAGCAAAAGGAGAACTCTGTCATACGCCTTCGACAATAGGTTTAGCAACATTCCTGACAGGAAAGAACAGCATAAGGTCGACATTCGTAAACAGCAACTGATGTATGTTTGTAGCGAATGGAGGAAGCTTACCTGGTCAGGTCAAGTGTGGCAGAAAACTCCGCACCATCTTTGCACCCTCGATCGTCATGAAACTCGCCTGTACCTGCCAGCAACAACCCGAGGATTACTAACTCATAAGTTACAGTGAGAGGAGGGTTATGATGAAATCACAGTGGAAGAATACCTACCTGTTAATGAACGCGCCGAAGGAAGACACCAACAAGCTCTCTACCATCAGCAGGTTGCGTGACGGTAGCTGTAACAACGGCGGAAGAATGAACCAGAAAGGTCTATGGCGGACACCGGAGGAAGGAGCCGCTCTCGGAGACCAGAGCAATGAACAATGACCCGAAACTTCAGGCTTGAAACCCTAAATACAATGCTGCCAAAACCCTTAAACTCTCCACCGTCCGATCGGTGAGAATCATCGAGGCCATCCATCACAATGTCGATCCCGAGGAAGTTGCAGCGGCGAGGTGGCAATAAATTCCTCAGCTACCAGATCAAAATATCTGTGTAGCAAGTGGATGCGTGAACCGAGGGCCAGGTGTCATGCACTCACCCATTGTAAAATGTAATAACAAGGTCGATCAATGTCATGGTCCGCTAACTTTATAATATATGGTTCTGGCAATACTTTAAATAACCAAAGTTAATATATCAAGTCACGTCACCATGGTAATGCTTGCCATGGTCCGCTAACTTTATAATATATGGTTCTGGCAATACTTTAAATAACCAAAGTTAATATATCAAGTCACGTCACCATGGTAATGCTTGCTACTTTGATCAGGTATCAGGGAAAATCAGGGTTATAATCAATTTTTTTTTATGTATGTAAACTTTAAGTATAGAGGGTTATGACAGTACGCCATATAGTTTTGGTTGTATGTGTTGACTTTTGTTTGTATTGCACACGGTAGAAGAAGGTTCACAGCAGCGAAAAAGAACAGGGGAAACACAACAGTGTAAAAAATGAAAAAGACTCCCCAAAAAGACTCCCGACAGTGAATGCAATTTGGATTCCTTGTGACAGGTGCTTGTATTGGTTTGTTGAAACAAATGGGAAGCGAGTGTAATTTTTTTTATTTAAATATGAAATGTGAAATCCCGAGCATTTCTAATGTAATGAAAAATTTCACACAGGGGTGAATGTGAAATTTTTTTATTTTACAGCAGTAAACTTATGTAAGAATTTTTATTCTACAATAGTAAATGTAAAAACTTTTTACACAACAGTGAGTAAAAGTAAAATCATTTGTAAAAGAGGCAGGGTAACTTTGTTTTTGGTGAAAGCTCTTAGTAAATCCCTCTCACAAAGAGGAAGAAATATGTATTAGAGTTTTTATTAATAAATATAAAAGTTTTATTGGTGTGAAAAATTTCTGTCTTCAAAATTTTATTTGGCTTCCATGTGCAAAAGATCATGAGGAGAAAAACAGAGCATTGCTCTGTATTCAGTCAATTCAGTTAATGTTTGTTTTTGGGATTTTACCAGAAAAATCCCCAACAAACAAAACAAAATGTGAAGATATATGTATGCTTTCATGAAGGTAGGGCAGACAACGTTTCTCCTTTAGAAAGACAGGTCGCTGATCTCTATGCCTAAAACAAGAGAGATATACTACTTCAAGCCATTAAATCTGCAATTTCCCTTAGTGGCAAAAAAATATCTAGGATGCTCTCGTAGGGATTCAAGTTATAAGCATCTGCTTCAACGTTGTCATCTGAACCCAATAACATTATCCTTCACAAAGAGCAACTAGAATAACCAGTCAACGTGAAATGAGTACCATGCAGATCCTGTGTAGGACACACGCCACCATGTGGAGAATGCTCGTGATCGACGTTGAGGAAGAAATCCTCTCTTTTGTTGTTTCTGTTTCCATGAACGCGCAGACAAAACTTTAAGTCTCTTCTCAAATCCAACTATAAAGCTCATAGGAATTCATCAAGAGTTCAAGACCAAAAATCTCAAAAAGGAGTAATAAATGCTCAGAATGGCCCCAAACTTAGTGGATCAAGTTAATTTACAAGTGGATAAACTTCTTGTGGATCAAGTTAATTTACAAGTGGATAAACTTCTTATTTTGATATCAATGAGTGGAAACTAAATCAAATGTTTATTAATTAATCTCAATCAATGATGTACAATGTGTACATATTAATACATACAAGAATTGATTTCCACTAATTCTTGGACTCCAATAACTACCTAAACTAGGGCCAGGTTAATCCCTAAGATTAGATATCCTGTTTTCTCTTCAAGTGTCACAACAATGATGCATGGAAAAGATACATTTAGGAGCTTCAGTTGAAGTAAGGTAAAGGAGTCATCGGGGAAAGTAAGGTAAAGTAGTATGACCTTGTTTGGCTTGAATTATGTGACTTCCATTTTGCAGAAGCAACCTAGTTATTGCATGAAAATATGTCTCAATTTGCGTCAAAGAACAAAGCTGCACAACTTCGGATTGGCTTAAGGGAGAAATCTAAAACCCATAGCTGCACAAATTCGGTTTGAAATAGGCCGCCCAGAATCGGTCCCAAGCCTGTTTCAAGTTAATCATCAATTTCACAAACTAAAAAGCAAAAAATACTTGAAGACAAAAAAGGTGACCTTGGCACCTCATGATTTTGGTTAAAAAAAGGGAATAAGATGTATTACTCCAGAAAATGGCTACTTCCACAAGGAATACATTCTGTAATCAAGTTCCTTGTCATTTTCATACAAAAATGTGTTGCATAACAATCTAGATATAAAAATTTGATTTCCTGGTCTGCGTGTTTGCAGTCAATGAGGAACGTACATGTAATAAAAAGTGATCACGACCGGCACGTGAAATGTTTGTCGATTGCTTCTACTCGTACACAAGGCGGCGAGGGCTGCAGGTATCCGGTGATTCCATTCCTGTATGCTCACGCTCATGTGTTGTGATCGATTTTCTGTAGTCGTCAGTGATATTTTGCCGAAGTGAAGGACAAAGATTTCACTGTCCAATATTAGTAGCTCGCTTTACGAAAAGGACAACTGCCATTAGAATTTAACTACTGCTATGGGCATAAAAGGTTAATCATGTGGACATCTCGCCCAATACCCTCCCCCTTTAATGCTCTGAATTATGTAGAGGGCAGCACAGTGGCAGTCGCATCATGTGTTAGGGAGTCTATTTGATGTCAGACAGGAACCACTACACCAGCGAAAATCTTGAAAAAGGCAACCTCTGTGCAAGGATGGGAGCACATGTGCTATCCGGCGGACTAAAACCTAGTTCCAATGTTTAACATGGAATTCGTGTGGTCTTTTTGGCGGGTGAGATGTCAATTTTATAATAAACAAATGACTAATTGACCAGAGATACTTGATTCCAAGATACGATTCATCTCCTAACAAATTTTACTTGATATCTACTTTATTTCACATCTAATTGTTCCACTATTTATCCATTTACAATAGTAATGTGATAGATGGATGGCATAAATCGAAAAGTTTGACAAATTTAATATCAATATATACATTGTTTGAAAGATGAAGAGGCCTCATCAACTTGATACCATTTTGTTTCATGATAATATTTTATTCGATTACAGAGTTAACAGTTAGCATAATTAAACTTAAGATGTTTGTTATTGGAAATTTGAGTTACCTTGGGTTTATTAGTCTGTTTGTGAGGACTGGAATTACTTTATAGTTCTAAAAACAGCTATTCAAAAATGTCTAAGTCATTAAAATTATCCGGGGATCACAACTATTTTAAATATTGTTTTTAATTGCAAAATGAAATCCTCAAATCCAATAGTTCTAGTGAGACTTGGTTTTTTGAATTGACAAATATCTTGTTAGGTTTTCATCTACTATGTGTATTTTTTTAAAATGTGTGAGTCATCAAAATTATTTTGGGATCAGAACTACTTTAAACATTGGCTTTTTTGAAAAATGAAATCCTCAAAATCCAATAGTTCTAGTGAGACTTGATTTTCTAAATTGACAAACATCTTGTTAAGCTTTGATCCACTTATATGTATATTTTTTTCTAGACCATTTAATATCAACTCTATAGGTATAACCACATGTCTCTCTTGGTACAACCCGATCTTCCACCACTACTCATTTTTTATAATTGGACCTTGCCCAAAAATTATGAAATCCCTAATTTTTGCCATTAAATCTACTCTCTCTAAACATTTATAATTTATATTATTATCATTACAATTTACATTATTATGATTACATATTATTTTTTTTAATAAATTCACAAATATTTTGATTTCATTACTTGTATATATATTAATAGAAGTAAAAATTTATAATTGAGCTAAAAGGTTCATTCTACCACCTTAGTATGAGTGAAATGTTTTCATAGTCAATTTGGAGTTGACAACCGTAGTTTTAAAATGAATTAAAAAATAATATTTGGTTAATAAGAAAAAGATTTTAGCTAGAGAAAAACAAATAATAAATATATACTAATATGAAATACAATTAAAGAGTTAGATGAATCTAGGTTGCTACTATTATTTTCACATCATAGTCTAACACTTATAAGGCTTCGAGTTTTTACTTGGCATATTTTCTATCAAATTTACTCAAAATCTGAAATATAATAAAAAATACATTCTAAATAACATAAGACCATAACTTGACCATCAATTATTTAGCTCAATACCAATAAAAAATTCCAAAACATATAATAGTTAGAAAACATTTTATTCTACATTTCAAAATAATACTAAGAATAATATCAAACAGAAAAATAAACTGAACTAACTCACATTTTTAGTCCATATCTTTCACTAATATTAAAAAGAATTTTACTTAAATTAACCATAATATAAACATTTCCACTGGCTATTTAATTTTATTCAAATAATAAAATTACATTTCACATCCAATTTTGAGTTTAAACTTAATTTTTCTTGAATTACAAATTTACCAATAATGTTATATAAAAATAATGTCCACTTGAAATTAGATCCAAATTATTTTAAATATAAATATTAATACTAAATATTTTCTCCGTTCTAACTATAACTATAATCAGCAATTGTAATATCAATAATATAGAAATAACATAAAGGTGAAATAAATTATAATACATTTGAAAAGGTAAAATATTAATATTAATAAAATTTAATTTTAAAAGCAAATTTCAAAATTCAAATTGATTAATAAATAAAATTTAGATGATTATAACATATAAATATGATATTAAAAAAAAATGTAATTCTTACCATTTCATATGAAAGATACACGTTAAGATAATATAATATTTTTATACTAATTATAATTATCATTAATTCAAGGTAACTCTCCATTTCCATCATATAAATATCAAATCTATTGCCTTTGTAAACTTTCCGAGGGCTCGACAGAATTGTAGAAATATGGAGCTCCATTTCACAAAAGTTCATTTTAGCTTAAATATATATTTTAATTAATAATGTAATCTAAAATTTAGAAAATATTTTTTTATACTTTGAAAGTATAATAATTTTTTTCATTATCCATTCTATGTTTTCGTAGACAAATTAATATTTTAATTATTTATATGAGAAATCTAAAATATTTTTTTGTTTATATTTTCTTTAATATAATAAAAAAAACTTTGTAAGCTGGGGCCGGACATTTCGATTTACATGTCCATTAAATACCCTTCGATTGGAGAAGGGTAGCCCAAGATGTGAACCCAATACTTTTGGTTCCATGACTTCATTTCCACTGCCCTTGCCGCTTGAGCTACCCCATATAAACTTTAATATAATAAAATTAATTTGATTCTTAAATTGAATATTTTTGGCCGATTGGACATGATGAAATTTGTAAATTCTGTGTTTATCTCACTAATAAACCATCTCTATTGTAAAGAGAGATTCTGAGGAAACTTAATTTAGGTCCAGATCAGAACTAGCACTTATCTGGCATGGATATATTGGCTTCCTTGAGTAAGCTCCCTCAAGATGATACTCATCCTTAAGAACCTTCCCTCAGTGGACCGGAAGCGATCTTGGTATACAATGCCAAGCTTCTTTAGTATCGGTCCATACCAAACAAGCTTATCAGCGTCGATCAATCAATGTTGTCACTGTTGCAAACATTTTCTATGGAGTGAGCCAGGCCAGAATCTCTTTACATCAGCCGCAAGCCATTCCTTTGGGCACACCTGCTAGATTATTGTTCTGGTACCTGTGCATGGTTGTCACTAACGACAGTCAATTGAGTTACACATTTAATTTTGTTATGTTTCCTGCATCACGAGAGGCATTCAAGATTCACAGTAAGCAAGATCAAGGACATTCTGAGGAGATGGCAGATAGTTACGTCCACAAGGAACGCATTTTATAATCAAGTTCCTTGTGATTTTCATACAAAACCGTGTTGCGTAATAATCTAGATGTATAAATTTGATTTTCTTAGTCTTCGTGTTTGCTGTAGTAACGTACATGCAATACAAAAGTAATCACGACGGGCACGTGAAACGTTTGTCGGTTGTTTCATCTCGCACACAGGGCTGCGAGGGCTGCAGGTATTTGGAGATTCCATTCCTGTATGCCCACGCTTGTGTGGTGTAACCGATTTTCTGTAGTCGCCACTCATATTTTGCCAAAGTGAAAGATTCCACTGTTCAATATTAGTAGCTCGCTTTACGAAAAGGACGATCGCTATTAAAATTTAACTAGTGCTATGGGCATAAAAGGTTAATAATGTTGACATCTTGCCAACCACCGTTGTTTTTTAATGCTGTTAATTATGCAGAGGGCAGCACAGTTGTAACATACCTCGGTAACCTCGCATGTAAAAGTAGGGAGTTAGAATTTTTTATACAAATTACCATAGTAATTATCCAATTCACAACTCCACAATTAATCATTAACCATTAGATATAATGTTCATTAGTACATCAAGTAAATTGCCATCAAAGACAATAAGTTACATAACCATTGCATAACCTTTAACCACCACTGTGGTAGTGTTATAACATAAACTATCTCATGAATCCTTGCATCCATTTCATAATTTCCATAAACATATTAATTAATCTCATACTTGGACAATATGATCATGCCATTAAATAAAGAACCATCAACATCAAGGATTCAACATCATCAAACTGACACAAATGGCAAACACACCATTGAACACCGATATACCCTGGAAACCCCGTAGGGTGAAAACCAGCAAACGTTTAATCATATTATTAAACGCTCGTGAGGGTTTTCACCCCTCACTCAATGGCTCATAAGGGATTCCATCCCTTAACCATTGTTATGAAATCATTACAATGAATTATCATTAAGTTATTACATAACTAGCTAAAAGCTAATACATTTTCCATGAAACCCTTTCCTTACATACCGCCACATGCAACATTCTTTGTGGCATGATTGTTCTAGCAACAGACGGTCTTGCAACCCTAACTCATTTGCATGGCCCATTAATCCTTTTCCTGCCACAATGTTAAACATCACTTTTCTTTGGCAACAACCGCCATCGTTTCTTGTCAATGCTATCATCAACAAGCTTTGACAACCAGATTAGATACAATATTAATCAATAATCAACCTCTAAAAAGATCTTTTAACATCTACTCATATGCATGAGCAAGCATGACATATTATTTAACTAGTACATACACCCACGTAAATGTTGTTGACCTCCACAATGTTTTTTTTATACTAATGCAACTCTCTTTAAGAGTTCTAACTCATTAGTTCTACTAGCATGTAAAACACATTCGTTATAACTTCATATATGTAATAAACTATTATTTCTATGCTTAAACACATATGTTCTTTTCACATAGTTATTTTTGAGAACTCAACATAGTCTCTCTAACATACAAGAACATAACTCCATATCATAATGAATATTCTTTGTGCATACCATAGCTTATCATATTAGTCATTCTTTAATGTATGCAACACATATTAGAATACTACCATCACTTCATACAACAAACTACATACCTCTTTCTTAAAGGAAGTCATTTCACCCTCATTTCTCTATCCTCCCTTTCAGGGAATTATTAAATATATCCAACTTTATGCATAAAAATCAAGATACAAAAACAAGATTTACTTATCCATCCAAGATCAAGAAATCAACACAACTCATCTAGTAAGACAATTTCTCTATGTACACACAGAGTCATAATTCCAAAGTCACAATAGCTACCATTATGCAACATGTGTTTTCCTAACATAATTACTTTACTTCAATGCACACAGTTCTTTTCGTAAAACAAGTAAGGATTTTGGTTCTTGTATGAACACCATTCTAATGTGTCTTTAAAGAAAAGAACCTCTATTTTGTTTTCAAGAAAACTCTCATAAAATCTTTCATCTTCATACATGAAGTATTCACACTTTTCTAGAATGAAACCATATTTGTGTATATATATAATATACTCTTTCTTCAACAAAGTTAGAAATGAATATCTATGTGCCTAGAAGCACATCTTTAGCTATCTTTATCATGCATGTAATGCATAATCATTTCACTAAAACTTAGAAACTTAACTAGAATCATAATGCAATTAGCATATATATATTTTCCAAGAAACTTTTATCAAATAAAAATACAAATTTTAATTCAAGAAAAACTTGGCCACCTTTCATGCTATGTCCTCAGGACGTTTATATGCCTCATCTTCTTTTCTCAAGAAGATACTTTGGCTATATTTAACAAGGATTTTATTCCAAGAAAGTGACGAGAGACAAGCATTTTACACCCAAGACTCACATGTAGTCTTTCTAAGAGGAACTACCTATTTTCTTTATTAAGAAAACATATAAAATAATCAATCTTTTACATGCATTAAAACATTTTCTTTACCTAGAATATTCATTCTTTAACTACATTCATTATCATGTTTTCTCTATCAAGAAAACATATAAAACAATCAATCTTTACTGCAAGCATTATCATATTTTCTCTACCAAGAAAAGATATAAACAATCCATCTTTTACCGCATGCATTAACATATTTTCCTACCAAGAAAACATGTAATTTAATCATTCTTTTACCGCATGCATGGACATATTTTCCTACCAAGAAAACATGTAATTATTCTTTTACCGCATGCATGGACATATTTTCCTACCAAGAAAACATGTAATTTAATCATTTTTTTTTTTTTTTCCTTAAATGCAATATTAACTTCTATTTCTTTAATTTGCATTCTCTTTTCCAAAAATACAATAGCTATTGAATAATTATTCTCCTTACCAAAAATAGCTATTTCTATGAGTAGCATAACATATAATTATCTCAAATACTAACATATTCCAAGATTGTCATAAATACTTATCTCGTCAGTGTCTCTCTCCATGCTTCCACTGCATGCTTCCATCACCTGCAACACGAAGGAAGAACCTCCCTCGGGGACGGAAACTCTCACATGGACCCAAACCATTAAGCTTGCTGGATAAATCCGCTCCCTAGATAAATCCGAGCACTCATAGGTGGATAATAAAAGAGCTGGAAGCTCTGTTCTTAAGTAATCAACGTTAACTTGTTCTTAACTTATAGCCCCAACCGTAAAAAGGAAAAATAATCTTTAAAATAGCTAACTCAATCATCATGAATGAAACGATTCACTTTCTTAGCAGAACAAAAAATTTTATGGCAAAAAGAAATCTAGACAATCTACACTGAATAAGTCTAGAACAAAAACATACTCGCAGAATCGAGAGAAGTCTACGCATATCAATATAATCTACAAATAATTGCAATTCTGTGTGTAATCTGTAAATAAACCAAGTTACCAGGAACAGTCCACCCAATTCCTGGTGTTTGGTTCATTCCCACGCAAAACCTCCTTCCATCTTCCATAAGAGGTTTCCTTATAGCCGCCAACACAAACTCAATGCCTGATCTTTTAAATGCATGCTCAAGCATCCCAAGTTACTAGATGACAACAAATACATCTAGAAGAAATATTTCTTTCTGCCACCTTCCTAAACTTCACAGTCATTAATGAGGTGTAATGTATACCCAGGAGCATAGTTATACATCGTTGGAGGAATAATTTGTTAGAGGCTTCCCACAACTATTTGTTCCTTATTCAGTTCCCCGCATATCAAGAATCAGTTAATAACTGATTCGTAATTATTTCTCAACTTAGCTTCCCACGTATCAAGAATCAGTTAATAACTGATTCATTATTATTTCTCAAATGTTTAATTTACACTAAGTTACTTAGGGATGTTACAACAGTGGCAGTAGCATCATGTGTTAGGGAGTCTATTTGATGTCAGACAGGAACCATTACACCAAGGGCATTTTTGGAATAGGCAATACTGTGTGCAATGATGGGAGCATAGAATTCTTGTAGTTTTTTCTTTATGGTGAGATGTCAATTTTGTAATAAACAAATGACTAAATATATCACTGCCTCTCTTTTTTCTTTTTCTGAACTGAATTGACCAGACATATTTGATCCCAAGGTAAGGATTCATCCCCTAACAAATTTTACCTAATATGTACTTATGCTTCCTTGTCCACCAAAATCCAATTGTTCCCTATTTATCAATTTTACAATGTTAATGTGATAGATGGATTGCAAAAGTTTGTCAATTTAACATCAGCATATAGATTGAAAGTATGTCGATTTAATGTGTCCTTAGAGGAAGAAGCTTGGTTCACTTGATAACATTTTGCTTAATCATGTTATTTTTTTCATTATAGAGTTAACATTTAACATTTATGATAACATTTGTTATTACAAGCTCAAACCATTTTGAGTTTGTGAGGCTTGGAACTACCCTATTTTTTCTTACTAAATATTTCGTTTCTAACTTTTATAATTTACATTATTATAATTACACATTTTTATAAATAAATTTTTTGTTAATTTAAAAATATTTATATTTAATAGTTTTTCTATGTTTTAATAAATAAAAAATTATAATTGTGCCAAGAGTTTTATTCTACCATTCATTCAATATGAGCACAATGTTTGATTCTATCCATAGTCAACATAAAGCTGATACATGTTTTTTTAAATTAATTTAAAAAATTATTTAGTTCATAAAAAAATTGATTAAAACAAAATAAAAATTAAATGTAAGAAACACAATTAATTTTAACACAATCACTCAGCAAATTCATAATTAGACGTATTTAGGATGCTACAATAATTTTATATCTTAGTCTAACTAGTCTAATTATGATATGTTTTGGAGTTTCCTAAACATATCTCTATTCAAAATTTCCATAAAAATTTGTTAAAATCACTAATCAACTCGAGACTCCAGTGATCCCAAAACTATTCAAAACTTTAAATTCATATATACAATTAAAAAAATACAAATGACCATTATTTCACAGCCAATTATTTAACTAAATACCAATTAAAGAGCTAAACAAATGAGTTCAAACAAAAAGCTAAACTTAACCAGCTCTGGTTTGAAACACCTTTTAGTCGATATCTTTCACTTATATACAATTAAGATTTACACACTAACTAATTTCATTCAAGTGACAAAATTGTATTTTACATCGAGAAGAATATAAATATGGTTTTAAGCGTAAATTTTTTTGCATTTTATTTTTTTACATGAACATTTTGAATTACAAATTCACTAATAACGTAATTCAATTTCGTTTTATATTTTACTTTTAAGATTTTGAATTGCAAATTTACAAATAATGTTAATTCAATTTCGTTTTAGATTTTAGTTTTAAGATTTTAAATTGCAAATTTACAAATAATGTAATATAAATAA
>APFE031050619.1:22694-39065 GCA_000404065.3 Pinus taeda
AAATTAAAAAAAGAAAATATAGTTTATGGAATATAAAATTTATATCATTCCCACTGTTTTTGTAAAAATATCTATTTATAAATTAATAATGTTCCTTATAAAATTCGAATAAATTTCTAATATGAGATATATCATAAATTGATATTTTATAGCCATTGAATTTCTATAACTGTGCTAACAAACATATTTATAAGTTAATATCACCGAGTTACGCTTGTCCACACCGCAACAAAGATGAAGACTGAAACCTGCGATAAATATTGAGTGACGCTTGTCCGCATGGCAACATAGAAGACTATCGCACGAAATAGATGTTCTAAATCTAATGTCTCCACATATATCTCGAGTTGTTCATCACGCCAAAGCCGTCTCCAACTGACAAATTTCCGATTAAAGTTTTTTATTAAAAATATGTAGCGTGTAAGTGGGATTGAATGCCGTAGCTCTAAATTAAGCTCTTCGATTTAATGCCATAACCCTCGGGCACGTCCAAACCGGTTACTTAGTCATTAACGCACCCGATTAGCAGGGATTGTGATGTAAGCTGCAATGGCATGTATAGAGGGATTTGCTATTAACGTGCTGATTATCACGTGCAGACTGGCAATCTGGCATTTCAAACTTAGCCAAGATGTGCACATTTTCCTCCAGAGGAACGACAACTATAGTAGCCCTATCGGCACGTTACCCTCCTCAACGCTAATAGATCGTTCGGTGGGTTAGCGTAATAATTGTATGCAAAAACAGTGGCCACTCGAACACTCTGGACGGAAACGGAAACCGCGATCGAACCGATATGGCATGCTAACTGTTTCATGTTCTTGAAGTGATTTTAATTTTAAACCATCTTGCACGATTTGGACTGCGATATCCTAGTCTGTTCAACGGCTACCGCACTTAATATTATGGGCGAAAAGCAGTTGGAAATAATATCATTATACAAACTTGAACTATAATTTCCATTCCTAGCCATAGCTAATAATGTTAATTGACTTATGTATAGGGTGATTATTATGGTGTCGGTCGGAATTTAAATTTTTGTCCCGCATCCAATGCACCTCACATGTTTATGTGTAACTATCGAATTATGGTGAGAAAGAGAGAGGAGAAATACAATCATTAACATACAAAAATCATAAGACTCAGTGCATTTCGTTATTGGTCACACAAAATTCGTATATGAATTTGATGATGGGTTAAACCTTTTCTAATTAGAGCTTTTCTAACTAGCTACTCTTTTAAAACAATTTGACATGCACACACATTTTAAATTTAACTTTTCTCAACTTGATATGCATACACACTCTAAATTCAACTTTTCCCAAACTATAACTTAATTCAAAGTCACTCAAGTTGATTAAGCTTACTAAGTCTCATAAATTTAGCCAACTCAGGCTCTAAATTCAACTTTTCCCAACTTGACATGCACTCACACTCTAAATTCAACCTTTCCCAAACTATAACATAATTCAAAGTCACTCAACTTGACTCAGTTAACTAAGTCTCATAAATTTAGCCAACTTGGACATATGCCAGTAATTACATTTCTAAGACTCCCCCTTAATTACGAACGTATAACTCAACATAACTCAAACACGACATAACTTGACTCAACAATGCTTACTAGGATTACAATGGAAAATTGATTCAATCATCACTCAAACATGCTTGTTGGTCTATGTTTCAACTAGGCTTACAATGACTCAAAACTTTTACAATTTTGCATGTTCTTTTTCTTTTCTTCAAATTTCTATAACGTCAAAATTGCTTCATTCTCTATTGAGTTTTATTGCTATAGGATCCATATTTCCATACTTGTTGCTGCTACAACATTTCTTTGACTTGCCTTGAATTTGATCTGATTCGGTTTCCTACAACTTCCTCTTCAAGGATTCGTTCAAGTATGGCCTTTTGTGACCACTCTCCCTCTTCAAACTATCTTCTTCACTCTGCTTCTTGTGCTTTATATTCACGACTTTCTTTCTACCATATTTCTTGATAGAAGAATCTTATCTCTTGTTGACTCCATTGTTGAAAAATGGTTTTAATGCATTCTTCCTTGTTTTAAGAAATTTCCATATCATTCTCTTCACTTTCATCATCATGTACTACTGTTTTTTTACCTGTAATTTGTACACTTGAGATCATTATTCACCATTTCATTCGATTATTTTATTCCAATTGCTGCTTTAAAACTCTAATCAATTTGTTCAATTGGCTTCTCAATTCATTCTTCAATAAACTTAAAATTTGCATCAAACTTATTAACAACCTTGTTTTCAATTTCTGACTCTGTGCTATTTTGACGATCTACCTATTAAAAAACAATGCTAAAAAAATATTTATGGTCTCTGTTTAACAATGGAATTATATATGAGAGTTCTATTATAAAAATCCAATTATCGGGTATAATGTTTTTTGTTTTTTTCGATGTACCGCTTATTAGTTGCACCACTCGTCCCGAGACACATCGTTTCACACCTACAGTCCATCTATGCACTGTTTGATCCTATGGTGGGGAGACCAGAGGTCAGTTGGGGTAACCAACTCACCCTTATGCTCTGAGGCAGTGAGCCATTCTATTATTCTTCGCTAGGGTTTTGGATATGCTACCTGCCTCCATAGCGCCGAGGATTTTCACCCCTTCGGTCACTTCTGACTTGCAAGTAACCATAAAGTTACACATTTAAACCATTTTCCTTTCTAGCCACGCTCCTTTAACTTCCATGATATTTTTCACGGTTGTTCTCACGAACTTCACAGGTATTCACAAGAACCGTAGGAGTGCTACCACTACCAAGGAGCAGAAGGGACTTCTCTAGATACAACCAGGTAATTATCTCACATACAATGTGTATAAAATTTTGATATTTTCCTACCCTCACAGTGGTGCCTTTCACTGTAGCGTTTAGAGCTACGCGCCAAGACTTGGGCCACTACATAGGAAATATCCACCCAAGCTGAGCGTAAATGCTTTTATGAGTTGTTTTCTGCTGAACAAACCCTCGGTTCAAAACTAATAGAGAATTGTTCATTATTTTTCATGTTTGTTTCATTAAATTTATTTTTTCCTTAGATGTGAACTCTATGCCAAGGGTCGTGCTCAAATTCTCATTACTTTCTTCATTTTCCAAATTTTTACTCCTTCTCCATGCCTATACGAGGGTTCGAGAACTTTTCCCAAAATTGGGGTTCTTACTTAATTTCGAATTAAATGTGTACATGGGTTGCTTGCAGTTTGATAAAACCCTAGTGGGATTACAAATCCTCATTTATTTTTGTATTAATCGTTATTATATACTTTTTTGCATGCAGTCTCTCGACACGACTACAGTTACATTGACTGTAATTATTTCTTTGTTTCTAAAAAAAAGTTACCATATTTCTGGTTAGAGTATCCATTGATTGTAAATTTAAGTATTATGTTGTCATATGACCCTGCATATGCTTGTTTCTTTTGTTATATTTAAATCCATTTCGACGTTTTCAACTTTTCTTATTCTTGACTATGATATCAAACTTGGAAATACATGTTTACTTGAAAATATTTTTTGTTCTACTGTGGTTGAACACTCAAATTTGTTAAGGAAAAATATTTAACTTATTGACTGCTACAGTATCAGAATGATAGTATGCTTGTTTACAAAGCTTTCTTTAATATGTTTAGAGTTCCATCACTGGTAGATTTGTTAAAGTTACGAGTTATCATTTTAATTAGTTGTTGTGCAATACACAATTATTCTTCGACTCACTTGACAATATATAAGTTCTTTCGCATTTATATTGATAGTTTGAGTCATGATTATTTTAGTTTCTTGTTATTAACCTAGCCTCGAGTGGGACCTAGATTATTTGGTACCTCTTCAACACTCTTAATGTGTTTAATTATAAATTTTCTTTCTGGTTTCATACTACTTTCTAAAAACCCTAGGTTTATTACTTCAAAGCTTAACCAACATCACTATACTAGTTAATTTTGCATATTTTTTTTTCCAATACTCACTATAACTTGCTCATGTTACTTTAAATTACATACCCTTCAGTGTTTATTATTTCTTTTATTCATAAATATAAATTATGAAATTCACCTTCTTTAAGGCTATCAACATTTCTCTAGATAACTGAATAAGTACAGCAATCTTTATTTCAAATTTAAGGATATTTTTTCATTCTACAAAACTACCAATTACTTACTACGTTTCCCAATATATTCATACTATATTCTAAGGAAGATTCATTTGTTGTAGAATACTCATTTCCACAAAATTTACTTTAATATTACAACACAAAACACTTTCAAATACAATAAAGAAAAAAAACATCACAAAGATATTTATCTGTCTCTATCAATACTATCAGGAATGTCTATCGAAATACCAAACAACTTGACCGCAAAACTAGAAAAGATGTCTAGTCTCCCCCGACCGCTCTCCCTTCCAAATAGTTTAGAAACCAAATCTTTGAGACAATATATTCTTGAACCTTAGGACAACACCAATCCAGTATAGAACACTCTATACTCAAGGATATTTCCTAAGGGTTCATTGGCTTTATGTCCAGCTCAATAAAACCTTAGCTTGGCAACGTCCTGCCAAACTTCATAGCATCCTGTGTAAGGTATCAAATTTCTAATCTTCTTTTCTCTCCACCCTTTAGCCCTCATCTACCATCCTTGGATATTTTGGCCACTCAAATGGGCTTTTCCATCTCTAGAGAGAGAGAAAAATTATAACCATCTCTAACTATCTGGACGTTTGAAAATTCGTTGTTTTTTCTTTTCTTTTCGGTCATTTCTTGTGATTTCCAAAACATATTATCATAATTTTTTTCCAAATTAACATTTCCTTTTAACATAAAATTTCACTAGGCCTCTTTCACTAAGTGAGGAGTCAGTAAGTCTTGTAAAGTAAAACTAAACAAAAATAAATAACAAAATGTTCACAACAACTTGTTTGTTACATCTTACCTCGCTTGTGCAACACACCGTCCTTAGTGTTTAGTCCAGTCCTTTGGAACATGCCATGATATGCCTTTCACATTAAGTCTTGATCTTCCCTGCTGGCCTTTTATGGGCTAAAGTGATTCCATTAGACTTTACGCTAGGTGATAACTCTCCTCTGTAACATTGTTTCTCTGAACTTGAGAATAAGCATAGGTTGTACTAGGAACTCTCCATCTAGTTCAACCTATGCCATAATCATAATTTTCATTAGTTTATACTAACTATAATTTATATTCATACAGTTAATTTACAAAATTAATTCTTTACCTACACATATTTCTAGTTAATCACATGCCAAAAATCATATACATATTTATTCAATAATGCAACATGAAAAACATTTTGGACTCAACTATGACAACGTAGTGCAATTTTTTATGCTACAAACCCAATTCTTTACAAAATATGGAAAGGTCCACAATATCGAGGTGCCAACTTTGCATAGCCACCCCAGTGTAGGGCACTCCTTCTAGGCTTAACTCATACATAAACATGATCTCGTACATGGAATTCCATGTAGGTCCTTTTCCTGTCTGCATAAGCCTTTTTCCTATCTTGGGTAGCTTTTAGATATTGTCAAACTCTCTTTACTACTTGCTCCATTTAGGCTAGCATATTAGGTCATAGTATTAATCTATCTTCTGGATTGCTACAATTGATAGGTATCCTGCATCTTTTTCCATAGAACACTTCAAAAGGACTCATTCCCAATGATTCATGGTAGCTATTGTTATATGAAAATTAAAATAAGTGGAGGTATTCCAACCACTTTTTTGGTTGTTGCATTATGTACATTCTTAACATATCCTCCAACACCTAATTTACTCGCTCAATCTGCCTGTCGGTCTGAAGGTGGTACACAGTATTGAACTGAATCTATGTACCCAAACTTTTGAAACGGGATTTCCAAAATGCGGGGGTAAATTTTACAGCTCTATCTCAAATCGCTACTTTTGGTATACCATGTAACCAAATATTTCCTTCATAAAGATATCAATAATTTCAACAATTTTATTTAATCTACATTTGACCAGTATGAAGTGGGTGGTTTCAATCAATTTTTTTACCACTATGATGATAGAATTATTCTTATTTTTAGATCTAGGAAAAATTGTAATAATGTTTAAAGTAATTGTATCCCATTTCCATTCAAGTATAGGTAGTGGATGGAGTAAACTAGCAAGGTATTTGTGTTCCTTCTTAAATTGTTGGCACTCCAGGCATTTAGCCAAATACTTAGTAATGTCCTTTCTCATACTTGTCCAGAAGTAATATGTCGAAGTTTAATAACTCTTCTTACACCCTGAATCTCTTATCTAATGCCTCTTTCAACGCAAAAACTAATTGTTTTATTCTTGCAATTCAACAAGGACAAATGCTTCTCTAACCAATCCATTCCAATCAACACATCGTCAAATCCTAAGGATAAGATATTTAAATCCACTCTAATTTCACTACTACAAAATGAAAAATTAGTGTCTAGGTGACTAAAAAATTTAGTCACCATAGCTTTTCCAAGTGAAATACTACCAAAAATGAGCAATCTTAAGTGAACCAACTAAAAATGGCTAAAATAAATTACTAATTTACTCTCGTGTTAAAATATACGACCAACTATCCACATGGGGTAGCTCAAGCGGCAAGGGCCATGGAAATGAAGTCTCACCGAACTGGAAGTCTTGGGTTCAAATCTTGGGCTACCCTTCCCCCGTAGAGGGGTACATAATGGACATGTAAATCAGAGAGTCCCGCCCCAGCTTACAAAAAAAATATATATATATACGACCAACTAATAAGTAATACAAGTAAAAATGACTCATGTGATTAACTAATGTAGTCTAGGAACAAAATTACTAATACCTAATAAGTACTACAATAATATGAATTATCGGTCATTTACGTTAGTCATTCTAATTGTGTCGCTTCAACAATTTAAACTTACAAGTGATAGGGAATTGAAATGATGTTAGAGATTGGTGAAAATGTTATACTTCCTTAAACACTTATTTATTGGATGATTGGATGATTGGAATTATGGAGCTTGAAATCTACCCCATTATCCCACCATTGCTTGATAAACTACATAGGATTGTTGAAGAAGATCACAAGGAGATATTTTTTTCCACATGAGAAGTGGAGGGGCATTCCCTTTCATATATTAGTCCCTCTCTTGGGATCAAGTGACAATGGTTCCCTAGCATATTTCGTTTGATTAAAATTTAATGTGTTGCCACAACCAATAAAAAATAAGGATCACAATAGTGCTTGGTGTTGCATACCTCCATTTTTATAATTAGCCTCCATTTTAAGCATGATTCCTTCATTGACTAGTGGTAAACATGGTTATTATTCTATCTAAGAACTTGATAGAACAAGATATTTTGGAGTTTAGAGATTTCCTTTTACTTTTAAGCTATCTTAGAGGCTAATTTGTTATTGAGAACAATTAATTTCGAGATGATCAAATTGATGATAATACTTGAGTCTCGAATAATAATCAATGTCTTAATTCTAATTTCAATTATATAAAACCTTGATAAATAATATAAACCTCAGTTGGTTATTTGTGGAATTCCCCAAATCATATTTTCAAATATCCCTTGGGATTAAGATTAATCCCCATCATTATCAGCATTTAATTTAAATAATTAAATGTAATCCTATCTTTCTTTTCTCTGATATGAAATTTGATATTTTACCTTTATACAAATATATTCTTTTTATCACTTATCCATTGATAAATATAAATATAGATATAATTAATGTATGACATTCCCAGGTATCCCTTTTACATATTTTTCAAAAATCTCTCCCAACCAAGAAAAATGTTTAATATATAAAACACTTACATAAAAAAAATTGTGTTAGGCATGTAACTCTCCATCTTAAGCGAGATAACCTAATGAGGAACAACCTCTTCCAAATTTGGGTGGAAGTTAAATATAACCATGGTACAATGTGGGAGGTAACAGATATTGGTCAATAACATGCTAAATAAATCTAAAAATATGTGAAATAGAAATAGAATATATAGGGAGACAAGGACACACATTCAAAAGAAGGAAAAGAAGATTTAAGTGGTTCAATGCAATATTTTGCTTCCTTTTCCTCTTTATCAAAGTTCATATAGTTCCACAACTTTTTACAGTTCTTCAACATTCAAGGTTGGTACTTCCTCCATTCAATTTTTGCTGAAGGTTTGAAAATTGAGGAATTATCTACATATAATAAATCTAAAATATACACCATAAAGAGTTTTATCTTTAGGGAATGACATCACATGTCTTCATTATGGTTATCTTGTAAAGTATTAAATCAAATTCAATAAGAAAAACTTTTGAAAATGAACCACTTGGGTGATAGATATGGCAACCCCAACTCCTACTAGGAGCGGAAAAGGTGACTCACAATATCTCTTTCTTTCACTTTATTTTATTTGGGCATGTTTCAGGTTTCCAATTATAGGGCTTGTAGAGACAACATTGATTTGCAATAGTTAAAATCCCTATCATTTATTTTTTAGTCAACATTTTGTGGGTTATTTCTCAACAGATATTTGTGGGCTATTTGTGCTCTCTATGCATGGTCAATCCAAAGCTAAAATGGATAGACTATTTATGATTTCAAGGTAATGGAATTTTCCTGAACACACTTTAAAGCCATGGAAAATAATAATTTATTGCTACGACTAGTCAAATGTGTTAATAAAAATGAATTAATGATATCTATTTGATGAAATACAATCAAGAAATGGGATTGTTTTGTGAAAAATAAACAAATTGTAGCTATCATTTCAACATGTGAAGCATATTTATATGAGTTTTCTTCTTAAAATTTAATGTGTGAAATTTTTGTTTCTATTTTGTTTGTTATGGTCTCATTTTTGAAATGTTGAGATGTTGATGGATTTTTAAATCCAAATGTATCAAAATGTTTCATGTTATATGTTTTATAGGTTTGATATTGATAATTCTAATGTTAAGTTAATAATGCGAGTAGTTATTGTTGTTATGAAGTAGATCATGTGACTGTAGTCATGTAGCACCCCTACTCATAGTAATTAAATGAAACTTGTCTATCAAATGTTGTTTTCTTCCATTTATTAGTATTCTTTCTTGGGTTGTTTGTTCCAGAAATAGAACATGTCCATACAATTTCTAGTAATGTATAGAATATGTGTACTTAATCACTTTATGGAATCCCCTCCAGTTCAACCTCAACAACAACAAATATGTCAATTTTCATGATTAGGTTTACAGACAAGATGATCTGCCTCGATTATGCAATGGTGCCACAAGATGATTTTCATCACATCCATGCAATGTGGAAACCATCGTAATAGCCCAACAAAATTATAACAATTGCATGTTTTTGGATTCTCTCTACCATTTCAAATATTCATCCATATTTTCCTTGAAAACGACTTCGGGTATTTTCACTTTTTGAGAAAAAGAAGAAAACCTATTGAAAATAAAATCATATTAGCCTCCAATAATCATTCTATAATTTGAAGAGTAAAATAAGATGACAACCTTGTGAGGAAAACTTATCTTATCCAACAAGGTAATTTGATAGATTAGAAAAGTACATTGTCAAAACAACCTAACAAACTTGACAGAATGTAACATCAAGCATAACCACTGGAAAAAGAAAAATTATATTTGGTTTTAATATTTTAATTTCATAAAACGTTGATTTGGAAAGAATTATTTGTGAGAAAAAAATTAAGCTTACCTCATACTAGAGAAGCTTTTTTGATAGTTGATTCATTGGCAACAAGCATAAGAGATCATCTAAACTACAAAAGTAGGAATAAAAAGACTTCAAACACTTAACACCATAAATTCCTTGTGCATACATATTATTATGTAGATATCACCCACTTGCTCTTAGATTTCACTTGGTCCACTGGTTCGGTCACTGCTTGTTATTCCCGAAATAAATGAAGATGTTTGATTAGTCTGTTCATTTCATCAGTTCGTAATCCTAGGTTACTTTAAAAATGTGAGGCAACCCTTTCCATGCGACCAAGAGCACCTTGGATCAACTCTTTATTATTAACACCTTTCCTAGATGCATCAATACCTATGACCTTAAGGTACTTTGATGTCATTGATGGCATTTCAAGAGATGTTTGTACACAACGCAAATTGAATAAAGTAGATGTAAATTCACTCGTACCGAAATCACCTGTTACGAAGTAGTTTTTTTAGTATTAGTACAACCTTTATGCTCACTTAAAACAATGGGACTATCTTTCTTCTTTGGGCGATGAAGCTTACAAGTTTATCTTTCTTTATATTATCCTAATTTATTGTAACATATTATGGGAATACCTATGTGTTCTTGTTATTACACTTGCCACAAAAAGGAATAGACTAAAAAGTAAGATATCAAACCAAAGTAATTAAAGTCAAATAGCATGCTATAGGAAAAAATGGAAGACCCATATATAAATATGTCCTGATGATCACATTTTCTAAAACACTAGTGAGCAACTCTTTAAAAAATTAGAATATCCAAGATTTAATAATTCCATATTTAAAGATTTTCTATTTAGTTTTAGGAGGAGACCATAATGAAATAATCATATATTGAATAACTTCATCAAATCCATATTTCAATTTTTTCTATTTATTTCTATGATGAGGCCAAAATTAAGTAAGATATGCATATCATTCCACATTTCAGACCCATCAGGGTGGCCCAAGTTTTTAGGACAAACAATGATGCCCCTCCACCTTGGTTGGAACCCTGTCTAAACCAACTTTTATTGTTTGTAAGCTATTATATGGAGCCAAGCAGTTATAGTGACATTAATATGATGTGATCTTTATTGGTACAAATGATAGTCTATTCTAGCTACCAATTCTCATTTGTAAAAACATACACACACACACACACATATATATATATATATGAGGTATCTGTATATAGATTTAGGACAAGACCAAAATACACAATCTTGAATTGTATTATGTAGTTAAGGTAGGTGGGATATCTCTCTTTTGTAATAAAAGCAAAATGGATGTACATGTTATATCTCTCTTTTGTGACATACCAACCAACTTCATGAAAATAAGGGCATTTCTTAAGCCACATTAAATATCTAATTATGCACATGAAATTAAACCCATTACTTTCTTTGAGATTCCAATAACCATTGAAACAATATAGCCATCTCCTCCAAGCCTCCTCACAATTACCCCAACTTGATCAATCATTGCAATGTATTCCTCACTAACCCTCTCTACAATAGAATGTAGCTCAACATGACCTTATACCCCACCAAAAAATCCATGAACATAGAATTCTTATCTTTATTGCTTCATAGAAATTGATCATCTCATAACATAGTGAGATATGCAATAGAAAACCCCAATATAAAGTTCTCATAAACAATTAATACATAGCCATGTTATGGAGTTCTCATAAACCATTGGTTCATATCTAGAAACCCATGGTGAGAACATCTATATATAATAAGCACATGACAAACTCCAAAATCAAAATAATTATGTAGCAATTTATGGTCAGGATTCTACCTTCCAACCTAGTTGGAATTTATATTATCCACTATGTAAAAAATGCCATTAACAAGAGTGAACTATATTACTCCTGAGGTTTTAAACCCCGAACACACCCACAACTAAGATGTATTTACCCAACCTAATCCTACTAGACTATGAACATATTAGATAGTTATAGTTTCTACCTGTTACGTAACAATGCGCACAACACATTATGAATTTCATATACCATAAAGTATTTCATTTTTTTTTTTGATGAAATTTGGTTTCCATGTTCAATATTGACCATGCACTCCCAAAGAATGACTCTTAAAGAAATGGGAGAAAAAAATTCCTATTTTAGTCCCTAAAATGTTAATTACTACTATAATCTATTTAAGGACACTTCCATGAAGAAATTGCAGAGGATAAGAAGTGCAAAGTTTTTCTTAATAATTTTGGCTCCATTTATTTTAACATAGATTAAGGGGGAATGTTGAATTGATTAAGTGGTTGTAATCAATTCAAAATCAAAAGGACTATAGAAGGGATGTAGAAATTCCTTGTAGATTCAAATTCAAGATTGTAATATGCTAAAACAATTGACTTGAAATTACTCTACTCATAAGTGGAAACAATAAATGATCGATGAAACCACGAAGCATAAAAGAGAATGAATTCAATCACACATAATATAATATTTTTTTGGGGTAATCCACAGCTAAAAACCCCTACTATTTGTATATTTCATTAATCAGAAAATATGAGAAGATTACAATGCTTTTCTCATGCCTGAGAAACCTCTTCACAATCTCTATCTATCTAACTACTTCACAAACAAGCTCCAACCAATACTTAGCCAAATCTTCTATTTGTCAAGCTCCTATTTCCTTGTGCAGTTTCCTAGAGAATTAGCCTCTATTTATGTGGAAATTCCCCAACTATGAATTGTGCAATCCTCACAGGCCTTCCTCTGACTGAATGCACAATCCATTTAATTTATATTATTTTACAACTAATAGTATATTGTCACTGAACTCCAATATCAATTGTGTCTTTCCCTCATCTGACATGCATGAGTTAATTGTGAGTGAATATTCAGTTTATTTGTTCATAATTATAGGTTACACCTCACAACAGTAGGTTATACCCCACTAATGCAGGTTACACTCCACTACAATAAGTTACACCCCACTACTACATGTGACACCCTACTTCTAGACCTCCCACTAATTCCTCCATCAGTTGGAACTAGCTTATCTGAATTTAACTCAATTAGATTGACTTAAATAATTATAACTCAAAATAAATTCAACTATTGCTATTAATTCTAGGAGACACTTTACATGACTCCAGTTAGACCCTCAACTATAATTAACTGAGCCAACTAAGTCAAATTAACTTAGTTAGCTATTACAAGTGTCATGAAATGTGGAATTACAACTTAATTCCCAAATTAATGCAAGGAAAAATTAAATTAGGTTTTTCTTCTTGATGTTATTTTTAATATTTCTTGTTGTTATTTTCAACATTTCCTCTCAAGAAGAAAGTGTTGGCACCTAATCCTCATGATTGGGTGAATATAATATAAATAGATAAATAAATAATATGAACAGTCATCGGGAGATGAACTGAACAGTATCTCCCTCATGTATTTAATGAAGACCTACCCGAAGGAATAAGCACAAATCGATTTTTGGTTCAGGAGTTGTTGCCTGGTTTGACATGGTATCAGAGCTAGCACCTTTTTTAGTTTCCCTCTGCTTTGTAACTCCCTCCTGCATCTTCTGCTTATATTCTTCCCATGTTCTACAGGCTTATATTTGTGTCATATCCCTACAAAATCTCATTCATTGTTTAATGTATTCATTGAAGTGTGTTAAGGAGTCTATTCATTGTGCGTGAGTTCCATTTTGTTGTGTACTATACGCATGTATTTACTACCTGCACTCTACAACTACTATGCAATACCTATGTGCCACAATTGATTTTGCCTTACCTGTGGCTTTGTTCCCTGGTTTCTAGTGCACCTTGGGCTTCCATGAAGCTTGATCGCTTGTATTATGCTCTGATGAACTCTCTGTAATCGTTGTCGTGGTCCCTGAAAGACGAAGAATGCGAGGATAAGGCCACTGGGAGAGCCATGGCCAACCCGGACACCCACCACTATGCTAGCGTAGCTAGCTATCTTGGTGAAATCTCTCATGTCGCGAGCATAGTAACCCTGAGCTCTTGTTACATATAGGATCAGAGAGATAGCACTAATGCCATTATACAAAGCTCTCAGCCACTGCAACCAGCTCTTTGCATTACCTTTTCCATCTGTATACTGGTAATCCAATGGGAGACGAACCCACAAGCGCTGAACAGACACGAATTCAATGTGCCAGCCAGCGTGGATGACTTTGTGGCATGGAACCAGGAGGAAATACGTAAAATCACTGGGCCTTAGAATGATTCAAGAGGAGGTCAGGCGTGAAAATCTAGGGAATTGGTGCAAAAACAGTATATATATTTATGTGCCATGGTGTTTCATTTTATTGTAGTCGAGAATTTATTTAGAAACTACTAGTGGTAGATTTTTTTTTGTTTGGATATCATAAACATCTAATACTATGCTACACTGGTGCACTGGCTTTGAAAATTAAGGCCTATGGTTTGTTCTAGTTGAATCATTTTGTAAATATCTCAGAGCAACTCCTTCTATAGTATTGTGCTTCTTGAAATTTGATAAATATTGCAACTATTTTGCTGTCAAAAAAAAAATTACCACAAAAAGTACAATTTTACAGTATATTGGTAGAAGTATTTGTCTATCAGCAAAAGTAATTTTTTTACAGAATGAATTCAATCATAACCATGGTGGGAATAGTTCTCATTGGCAAGGAGAACTATCCTGAATGGTCCCGGATGATAAAACACACCCTCATTTTCAATGAGTTGTGGAAATGAGTGTGTGTTAGAGACAAAGACAATGAGCCAATACAGCCTACCTCAGACAAAGATCTCGTCATTAGGGAAAACAAGAACAACAAAGCTTATGCATTAATCACACCATCTATAAATGTAGAGGTGAGTCACCATATTTTGTCGTATTCAATTGCCTTTGAAGCCTTACAAAAGCTGAAATAACTCTATGACTCACATTCTGCACTTGAAGTTGTTCAACTCATGATTAAACTGTTCACTCTTGAACTACAAAATAATGATCCTCTTGCTCTTGCATCTAAAGTAAAGTCTATAATGCATGATGTCAAATCCACTAAGGTTGAATTGGATATTCCTCTTATCGCTTTTCTGAAGGCATTTTATCTTACTTACTCCAATTATCTTGAGTTAATACAAGAAAATGGAATCTCAAAGATATCACCTTTGACTCTCTTGTGAAAATGTTTGCTGAAAGAGAAGAAATCTTTTGGAAAGAAGAAAGCCCCTTAATCTTCTAAAGAGGCTGTGTACCTTGCTCCTAAAGAAAAGCATCCTGCTCAATATTCTTCAAGAGGAAGAGGTGGTCGAAGAGGAAGAGGAAGATATTTCAGAGGCAGGGGGGCAAACATTCTGAAGGAGAAAAGGCAGATTTTCATAATTCACTAAAAAATAAATGGATCACATGATGCCTCTACATGCAAGCTACCATGGGACAAAATTGAGTAGAAAAGAAACCAACAGGAAGGTAAAACTGATGATACAGACAAAGGTAAAGCACCTGAATCCACTCACTATTTTGTGGCACATTGTAACATTGGAGTAAATGAAGATTTGTTTAATGCTTCACTTGCTTCTTGGAAAAATGATTGGTTGCTTGCTTCAGGAGCAACCTGCTACATGACTCATAGAAATTTTTCTTTTGAAGATTTTAGTGACAATGTTGTTGGAGCAATATACTTTGCAGACCAATCAAAAATCAAGCCATCAGGTCTTAGCACAATTAGGCTTAAACTACTTCGTCTTCCAGACTTTCTTCTGCATCATGTTCTATATCTCCCACAACTCAAGAGAAACATGTTGTCCTTGGTCCACATCTGCCAGCAAGGTCACTCCATTCATATGTTTGATGGCAAGCTTGAGGTAAGAAAAGAATTTGACCACTCACTTGTCATGAGGGGAATAGAAGAAGAAAGGCTTCTCAAGCTACAAGGAACCTCTGATCCTACAAAACATTTCTCATACAATTCTCATCATGAAGAAGGCACACTTCCATCAATTTTATTATGGCATGCTATATTTGGACATTTGAACTATGATAGTCTCTACTTGTTGAAGAAAAATGGTGTTGCTGGTTTGCCTACAATTCTGACGAAATTGAAGCAATGCAATGCTTGTATTCTAGGAAAACATAGCAAACAATCTATTCATGATTCACATTCAAGAGCACTTATAAAACTTGAACTCATTCATTTAAATTTATGTGGTCCAATGCTTGTTCCTTCTGTAAATGGAAATAAATATATGATGACATTTATTGATGACTACACCAGAATGTGTTGGGTTTATTTATTGAATAACAAATATGATGCTTTTCAAACATTCAAGAATTTTCATAAATGGATTGAAAATGATGCACAATCTCATATTGGGTCTATTCGCACTGATAATGGAAAAGAATACACATCAAATGAAATTGAAAACTATCTTCGCCAACATGGGATCAAACATCAAACAATTGTGCCTTATAATCCCCAACAGAATGGTGTAGCTGAAAGAATGAATAGGACAATCTTAAATATGGTACGATCCATGCTCTTCTTCAAAATGTAAAGATAATGTTTTGGGCTGATGCTGTTCTATGTGCTGCATATATAAAGAATAGATGTCCATCTAATGCTATAAGAAACAAGACTCCATATGAAATGTGGTATG
>APFE031050619.1:39507-92264 GCA_000404065.3 Pinus taeda
GTAAAGCATCTTAGGGTCTTTGGTTCCACCTATTATGCCTTGATACCAAAGGTACATAGAAACAAACTTGGTGCTAGAAGTCGTAAGTGTATCTTCTTGGGGTATTAAAACACGTCCTTAGCATACTGTCTCTATGATGAAGTAAATAAAAAGTTTGTTGTATCTAGAGATGTAATTATTCTTAAATAATCCAAAATAGACAATGTTGTTGAGTGTCAACTTGATCGCTTGGATAGATCCACAAAAGCAAAATCATTTCAAGAATTTGATAATCAGATTCCACATCTTGAATGGGGGATTCCTATACTAGATCAACAGGTGGAATCTTCTTCTGAAGAACACTCTCCCCTGCATGAAACTCCAACAATAAATGATGCTTTAAGTGATGTGATTGATAGAATTGGGAGACTCAATCTTGATTTAGTCCCAACTCAATCAACAGAGCAGCCTGGACCATCTGAGGAAGGTCCCCCAAAGTGGCTGACAAAGACACTTGAAAGTGTTCATCCTGATGAGGTTGGAAAGATAAGAACTAGAAATTCAAACCGGCAAAATGGAGGTGATGTGGATGACTCTAACTCACCTATTGATATGGATGTTTCTTATGATTATGAACTGAACTTGTCTATAGATTTTGAACCAACTTCCTTCAAAGAAGCTGCTTCTCATGATGAATGGAAAGAAGAAATGCAAAAGGAGTATGATGCCCTCATAAAGAACGGCACTTGGAAGCTGGTTGATCCTCCATTAGGAACCAAACCAATTGGCTGCAAGTGGGTCTACAAGAATAAGTATAAAGCTGATGGCTCACTTAACAAGCACAAAGTTAGGCTTATGGAAAAAGGTGTTGCACAGAAGGAAGGGGTCAATTATGAGGAGACTTTTTCCCCCATAGCAAAATGGGCTACCATCCGGACACTCTTTGCACTCGCAACTTAGAACGGTTGGAAAGTCCATCAAATGGATGTAAAAATTTCTTTGTTAAATGGAGATATAAAAGAGAATGTTTTTATGTGTTAGCCTAAAGGATTTGTTGTGAAAGGATATGAACATAAATTATGCAAACTTGTGAAGTCCTTGTATGGCCTCAAACAAGCACCATGAGCTTGGTATGAAAAACTAACTGAGCATCTTCTAAAGCTCAATTTCAAACAATATGATCTTGATGATGCAACTCTATTTGTCAAGAAATTTGGAAAAACAATTGTATATCTTGTGGTATATGTAGATGATATTTTGATGACAGGGAATAATGAATGTTACATTGCATCCATAAAGAAGGAATTGTGGAAAATTTTTGAAATGATTGATTTGGGCTATGTTCATTACTATCTTAGCATTGAAGTAACCCAACATCTGAAGTCCATATTTCTTTCCCAAAATAAATATATTGGAGATCTGTTGAATAGGTTTGACATGACAGAATGCAATCCTCTTACTACTCCAATGGAACAAAAATTAAAGCTCACATCTATTGGAGGAAAAGAATTTGAGGAGGCAACAAAGTATAGACAACTTGTAGGAAGTCTCAACTACCTAACTACTACCAGAATAGACATTTCATTTGTTGTTGGAATCCTCTCTAGGTTTATGCGAAAGCCTTGTGAGGGACATTGGTCTACTGAAAAAAGAGTTCTAAGGTACTTGAAGGGAACTCAAGACTTTGGAATGAAGTGTACACAAGTGGACAACTTTAGCTTGATTAGATACTCTGATTTAGACTTTGATGGAGACAAAGAAACTAGGGTATCTACTTCAAGATATTCTATAAGCCTTGGATCAAGCACTCTCTCATCGAGATCATGCAAACAATCAGTTCCAGCAGATTCCACAACAGAAGAAGAATACGTGGTAGCAACTGAAGCAACAAAAGAAATTGTGTGGATCATGATAATTCTTGAAGATTTGCAGGTGAAACAAGTACAATCAACTCCAATCATGATTGGCAATACCTTTGCAATAAAGTTGGCCAAGAACACAAAGTTCCATGATCGAATGAAGCACATCAATAATAAATATCATCTAATTCGATATCATGTTGAGGCCAAAACAATCCATCTCCATCATTGTTCAACAAATGAGAAAATTGCAGGCATCTTCACCAAAGCGCTTGGAAGAGAAAAGCTTGAATGATTTAGAATGATGCTTGGACTCATCAACATCCCTTCAGATTAAGGGGGGAATGTTGACACCTAATCCTAATGATTGGGTGAATATAATGTAAATAGATAAATAAGTAATATGAGTAGTCATTGGGAGATGAACTGAACAGTCTCTCCCTCATGTATTTAATGAAGACCTACCTGAAGGAATAAGCATGAACCAATTTTTGGTTGAGGAGTTACTGCCTAGTCTGACAGGGAGGAATTAAATTGTATCTCGATCCAATATTTTTGGAGTGTTCTGCATGCAACTCTTGTCACTGTTTTTTTTGCTACCACAACATCTAAAAGCAAAAAGCATCCAAAGAAAATAAACTGAATTAATTGTGTCTAGAACTATCTACTATGAAAACATGTGTTATTATTAACTCTACTACTGAGCCTCCCACTTTGCCATCAACACTATTTTTCACTCCTCAGTATCTGATTGACACTGATACTCTTACTGTTGAATATTGTTGGCTCCATAACAAGGTAATGATCCATGAGACATCACACCTCAATGGACCCTGACCAAATTTCTACAACTCTTGGGACTATTACTTCACATCACCCGACCTCACACCAGGAGGTATGGTTTCATGTGCTCCCTCTGCCCACTTGGCTCGAAACTTCACACTACTGGAGGTATCCAGAAGCATAAAAGAGAAAGAATTTAATCACACATAACACAATAATTCTCTAGGGAAATCGACAACTAAAAACTCTGCTATTTGTATATTGCATTAATCACACAATATGAGAACATTACAATGCTTTTCTCAAGCCTGATCAAGCTCTGCACAATATTAATCTATTTCACTACTCCAAAAACAAGCTCTAGCCAATACTTAGCCAAATCTGTTGACTACCAAGATCATATTTCCTTGCACCACTTCCTAGGGAATTAACCTCTATTTAATGTCGAAATTCCTCAATTATGAATTGGGCAATCCTCATAAGCCTTCCTCTGCATGCATGCACCATCGGTTTAATTTAGATGATTTTACAACTGATAGTACACTATCTCTGATCTCTAATATCAACTGGGTCTTTCTCTCATCTAACATGCATGAGTTAATTATGAGTGAATCTTCATTTTACTAGTTGATCACTGTAGGTTACACCCCACTACTATAGGTTACACACCACCATAGCAGGTTACACCTCACTACCATAGGTTATAGCCCACTACAATAAGTTACACCCCACTACTGTAGGTTACACCCCACTACAGTAAGTTACACCCCACTGCTACAGGTTACACCCCACTACTGCAAGTTACACCCCACTAATGTAGGTTACACCCCACTACTAGACCTCCGACTAATTCCTCCATTAGTTGGAACTAGTTTAACTAACTTTAACTAAGCTAGATTAAATTAAATAATTACAACTCAAAATAAACTAAATTAGTTCTCATAATCCTATGCGACACTCTACATGACTCTAGTTAGACCCTCAACTCAAATTAACTGGGCTAACTAAGTAAAATTAACATAGCTAACTGTTATAAGTTGTCATGAGATGTGGAATTACAATTTAGTTCCCAATTTAATTCAAGGTCAAATTAAATTAGGTTCTTTTTTTCCTTAATGTTATTTGTAACATTACTTAGTGCTATTTTCAACAAAGACTATATCTTATTAGAAATTTTTAATAATGGTTTATACTTTAAAAGCTATATTTTTTGTTAATTTAGTTAACTTTACATACACTTCTCATCGTAATTGATCCTCACATTTCCAGAAATTATGCATATCAAATTTCAATATACATATAGACACTAGATATTTGATTTAAAACAATAAGACGACATACAACGGGAACAAAGTTAACAATATCAAACAACTTACGATATGAAATTTCCCCCATGAAAAATAAATACAATACCTTATCACCTTCAACATAATAACCTTTGAGAAATACATCACAAACTGACTCTTTTGGGTTGAAACTTACATGCCTTTAAGGACAACTCTCATTGGTGCAAAAACATGTCAAAAGCAAAAGAGAATAGATTACAGGGGCTACTATGAATCATAATATTTTGATCACACAATACAAAAATGTCAGATTAACTCTCCTTGTCGAAAATATCAGTAATCTTCCATGAGCTCTGGAATAATTTGTCCAAAAAATTGACAGATCAAGTAAAGAAGCAACATAATTAGTCCTACCACAAAACCTTGACAATTGTCTTAGTTTCCTTTTATCTAGACACCTCCAAATCTAGTTTATGGGAAATTAATGTTAATACCTTGTGAATAAACTCACACTTGACATAGGAGTAGGTACCCCTCACAAATTTAGTGCATACAACTACCTTTCCTCAATCATGAATGTACGGTCATTTACGTCCCTCCTTATTTCATCTACCAATTCTTGTAAAAAATTGGCAATATTGTTGTTTTTTAGCCAAACAACATTCAAGAGTGTGTAAATTCCACCAAAGTTTCACACTGGCTAGGGCACAAATTATTGTCTTTGCATACCTAACAAGGTGGTGTCCATTTCCAACCCTTAAATATTTGTTCAAATTCCACACAAGTAATTTATTATCAAATCCCAAAATTAAATAGTAGCCCCATCCTTAAAACTATTATATAAACTTAACATCAATTTTCATTTTTTTTCAAGCAAAAAAATTATCACTCCAACTTGAAAAACAATAATTAATCCATTTCATATGATTGGTTCATATTCAAATCCAAATGGGAAGAAGAATATGTAAATTTATAGTTGCTACGAATGAATAACCTCCTTGGACTGAAAATATTTACAATATTAATTGTTTGAATCTCCAATGAATCATCAACACTAGAGGTAGACTCTTCATCTGTAAAGTCAAGAAATTATATCTGATAGGAGAAAACCAAATATTTGCAAGTATTTCAATCAAACAAGTGAAGCCTTTTGTATCTCATAGTGCAAATGTGATGCAACCCACATAGACATGGCACCATGCACTTGCATGCCCTTGTAAACAAGAAATAATATGTCCCATAGAGATGTATGTCAACAAAAATAAGTATTCACTATTCATAAACACAAGAATAAAAACTCAAATGCACATTCAAAAAAAATAAGAAAAAATGAGGATATTTTCCCATGCAATGAATAATATATCAACTTTCACTCTTTAAAAGAATGAAAAGAAAACACCTTCTCAACAAGAATCCTTTGTAGTGTCCACGTAGATGGATCCATGTTATACCAAATATAGAAAACACAAACAATATGTTCTCCTACACATAAACCCCATTTCTTTTTCTTTATATCGATTTCAAAGGCAATAAAAAATTATACTATAATACATTTACAGAATGTTAGCATGATAACCCAACAAACTCAAGATTGAAGCTAAATTCTCACCTCACTAACTAATAAATGAATTTCCTTGGAGAAATTTTCCATACTCATGACTTCTCTTGGCCCATGAGCATGCAATTTCATTGCTTTGAAAACCTACTTCTGTGTTTTGGCCTTGGTGCCAATAACAACATCAACAATACATTTCTTTTTCCTTTCCTTTTTCTCTGCACAATATATCACCATTGTTGATTCCTTTAAAAAATGAAAAGCAAACATAATCTATATGGATAAAGCAAGTGCATAAGGAAATTCCACTTTAGATGGCCATATTTTAAATTGAATCCCAATATTCTCAACAATTATTATGATGGACAATCTTTTCCATCTCCCTTTATTGTAGGTTTTCTAAAGATCCTGTATCTTCATAGGGATCAACTTGCAAAATATTATTAGACTAGAGGAGTTCTTTTAGAGGTGTTATGTGTAGTGAATAGAAGTGAAAGTTTTGAAGAAGTGGAACCAAAGGTAAACAAAATGAGTATATAAATAATCATAATTATATTTGAAATAATGATTTAGAAGTGTTGTAGTGGCTACAACCCTGCACCCAATTTTAGAGCCTCCCTCGAGAGTTTCACTTGATGACTACACATAGTCGGGTTCACTACGTGGGCTCATGTGAGTCTTCACATCTGCCCTTCTTGTTCATTTCACCCAAGTTTTTTCATGTTGATGTCAAAGTCATGATTGTGACCATGTTTTGGTCATTCTTAGAGTCTTTGCTTCGTGTGTACTTGTTGTGTTCACTATGAAAACATATGCCGCATTCACACACAGAGTCACATTCATTGTCACACAAGTGTTGTCATGGTTGACCAATGATTAATCACAAGTATCACGCTTGTTTCTTACAACATCAGTCAGTCACGTTGAACACATGTGTCTAGATGTTTTGTGTCATCTCATCATCGAGTCATGTAAGTGTGTGTTTGTAGGATCACATATGCTTCTTTCACTAGTTTGGACACTTAGTCAATTTTGTTGAATTTATGACGACCGGACTTGAGTGTGAAAGCTAGACCATCACCCTGTCATCGATTCAATTGACTGTCACCTAGAATAGTGCATAAGCACCAATCAGGCCATCTCAAGTTGCGCTGCCCATAGGAAAATAAATTAGCCTTCATGTTGGTCAACCAAAGTGTTTGACCCGACAGCCACCCCAGTACTCACTCACCTAAAAAATTGTGCAAAGGTTGTAGACCTTACCCGCTTAGTTGGCTGAGAAAATTATGAAGACAAGATGGATAGATAGCCTGTGCCCATCCCTGTTTCCCTCAAAAAGTTGTGCAGTGTTTCTATCCAGTCCTCCCAACAATCGACCGACTGCTCATCAAGAAAATTGCACAGTTTTCATGAGCAAGCTATCTACTGCCCAACAGTCTACTCAGCTTTGAAACTGCATAGAGGTGATTAGCGGGACAACCTCAGTGTAGATTTTCCCAGCACCAGATGGATAGTTCCCTCCAGGAATTGCACAGCTTTTCCTGCTAAGCTCCAGGAACTGATTGCTAGTTCTTCTCAGGAATTGTGCAGTTTTTAACTACCAATTACCTTGTAGCAAACTGCCAGTTTCCTACAGCAATTGTGTAGTTTTTGCTGCTAGTGTCTTGGTAGCTAGCTGCCAGTTCCCTTTACGAATTGCGCAGTTTTGGCTGCCAAGCTCCCATTGTCCACTCGTTCCAGAAATTGCATAGACTTTTCTTTCCCAACCTTCCTATATCCTAGACTCTTCCCTTAAAAAAGTACACATTTTTGTTCTCCAACTAAGCGAGACCTCGTGGATAATCACTAGTGATGTCAATTGCCCATCTTCATAACCTCATGACTCTTTTGCAGTTTTTATCAGTAGTGCCCAGAGTCTCTATCTTGCCTCGCAACCTTGTTTCCTCTCCCGGTCACCTGCATTCAAAATGATCATGTTTCATGGTAGACTAGGAGGTTTTTGGATTTGGCATCATCTTGTCTGGAGTGACTGCAAAAATAGGTACAAAAACAAACATGGAGTAACGACGAATGGGATGAACGAAGGGAGCACATGCAGAAGGACAGGTTCACCAATGGATGAACAAATGATGTAAGCAAAGAGATGTTCTCGCGAATAAATGATGATGCAAAGATGTGTTCGTGAGAAGATGGATGGACAAACATGCACCTTTCATGACTAGACAAACCTGTCAAGCCTTCCAAAATACAAGCAAGGAGCAAAGTGCAAAAACGATATCAAGTGAACAAACAACCATCAAAGACTCATGCACTTTTCCATGCGGAGGTGAAGTTGTGACACACCATGAAGTCATCTATCATCGAGTAGCACTACAGCTAGACATACACACCAGCAGTAGCACAAATGTACGAACACTGTCATGTCGAGTCATGTCATCCACATCTCTACTTTGGGCCATATTGTCTATCAATGTAATGTAACATGGACATCCAAGAGACCCAATTGTTGAACAAAGAGTCATGTAAAGTCAAAAGTTCATGGAAGTCAAATAGTCATGAGGGTAGTCAAACCACCACAAGGGTTAGTTTCGCCCTTGGCTATAAATACCCCCTCATTTGTACATGTAAAGGACTTTTCACCTTAGCTCCTCCCACATAGCAAACAAATTCTATAATCATTTTTTTGAGGAGTAATTAGTGGCTCCAACATCCCACCCATGGGGCTAGTGATGTATGGTGTAACGATGTGTCTTGGAACTTTCACTTAATTCAAAAGCCTGCTAACAAGCCTGCATGCTTTCACGCACGTATTGTACTTGTTGTAAGACTAATATTGAAAATTTGTAATGCATGTTGCTTTAACATGTGCTGAGCACTTGAAATCATTTCACTTGTTGTAATACATAATCTATTAATGAAAATGTGTTGTATATGTTGTTAATGCTGTCTCACCCTTGGTTTCTACCTTCCCAGACATTAGACGGACCTTTCACATAAAACTTGTTGTAACAACCGTTACACTTGTGCAGACTCATCTACTGAGTGTTGTACATGTTATCTTTCCTTGTGTGTTGTGACTCCCACATCCTTGTGGACTGTTCCTCTGAAATTTGTGTAGGTCCTGTTCTGTTCTATGTTCCTAGTAGAGTTTGGGCTTGCTCCCAACTAACTTGGCACTCACTCTCACCATCTCCCTTTACAGTAAAAGAACCATTGACACAAGTAACACATACAATCACTAGGAAAGTGAACCTCACTTCTCTAAGACAAAGCATACCACTCCCTTGTGTTGACAAAAAAGAGTTGAGGAAAATCTTTAAGATAATGGCAACCAGGCCTGATCCGGGTCTGGGAGTGACAAAGGACCCTTCCAAGACCTTTTACTTCTATGATGTGTTAAAGTGCATTTTTAAAATAACATAAATGAATACATTCACATGTTGTAAAGAAGAGGAGCATGACAATTGTCAACACATGAATACAATCATTGATAATAGAGTTCATCCAGGAGGGACTATGTATTTGGTCCTTGTTGTTAAGATGGTTTAGGACTCTGAATTAAGTGTTTTCAATAGTGATGATGTACAGAAGAGGTTATGTCACTATCATACAAGAAAAATGACCTCATGTAGGAGTGCTTACAAGAGATGTTCCACTGCAGGAACTCCCAGTCAAAAGCGACTCCTATTAGTATGACCAAAACTCATGCATGATGGTAATGAGCATCCCACCAACATGGCATAAAACGGATCTCAATGCAAACATACATGGAGACACATGAGTATTCAATCAACATAACATCAAAGGGATCTCATAAAAAACATATCAAGTCATGAAAACAAGTACATCCCACAAATGATTTCACGTCACATCAAATAGGAATCACGAAACAAGTCAGAAAACAAGATCCCACATCAAACATTAAATAGGGATATGTGCAGCACTATGAATCTCATAGCAAAAATAAGTATATGAGAATACTGCATATATCTCAAATCCTAGGGCCATCTGAATAAAAGCATGTCAAGCTACTGAAGTTGTTCATACCATCGATCTCATGGCATTGAATCACATGGAAATGACTACTCACACATGAATGTTGACACCTGCACTCCACTTTGAAAAGTGTCTGAGAAATGAAATGAGAAAATGGAAAATCTAAATGCACCATCAGATTTGTGGCAGCTTATAGTGCAAAATCGACTATCAAATTTTTGAATTCTAAGAAACTGGAAATCTAGGGCTTAAGGAATCGTTTAGATTCCCCCTAGATTCCTCAAAGACTCCCTCCTCTGGGTCCTCTTCAGATCTGCTACTCAGATCAAAATTTTCACTGTACCATTAGGTTCGTGTCACTGAGAGGTGTAGGATCAACATAAAATTTGTCCAATTTGGACATTGTAAAAATTTCATCCTCTCGAGAATTTTGCCCAATCATGGTTCTACCTAACTCTTCTTTGGGCTCATGGTTCCACTGGTAAATAAATTAATCAAAAATTACCTCGATTTTTGTGCATGCTCTTGGCTACTCCATGCTGATGGGTGCACTCAAAAAATGAGTTTTTATATACTTTTTTGGGCAGAGTTATCAAAAACGTCGTTTGGTGTAATGGTTAAAAATTTTGAATTTGGTGGAGGAGGTTGGGTGGTCAAACCCCGACTCCATGTTAAAACATTTTTTTTTTTAAACCATAGATTTGTTGATTTTAGGGGTTGGGTCCACATTGGGTGGCTCAGCCCATAATCTATGCAACTCATTGTATTATATGGGGGCATATTTAAGGTTTCTTGGTGTGTTGTTTGTTGTTTTTTGTACCATGGGGTCACCGCGTGGGCAGGGCTAGCCCTCCCGCTAGCCGTGGGTTCAACTCCCACTGGACTTGTTTCAATGTAATGGCATATTTTTTGAGTGGGTTGGGGGTGTGGGCCGGGTCCACCAGAGGTGTCCCACCCACCTGATATTTAAATGTTTAACATTTAATATGGTGTAGTGATGTGTGGGAGGGTTTGGTGGGGTAATAGCTGCCGACCCAATTAAACTTTGATTTCTTCTTTATATTTTAAGATGGTGTGGTTGGGAAGGGAGGTGACGAGGGTCATGGCCTACCACCTTATATTATAGTTTTATTTTTATTTTTATTAAAATAGACCATTTTTTTTTATTTTGTCCAACATAAGGGTTATTAAAAAAATTAAAGAGGCAACAATTTCGCTCGCTTTTGCGAGCTAGGTTTCATGCCTCGTGGTCAGTCAAATTGTAGGACACTTAAACCTGGCCCACAACCCAGCATTGACCAAAACTTTGACTAGATCATTTTCCCTCATATGAGCTTGGATTGGTGAACTATTCACACTGTTGTGATGAGGGTGATGAGATCAATGATTTGGTCCTGGTTTGTAAGAATTCTAATCACTTTTATTTTTGAGATTTCATAAACCCTCTTTGTCCTATGTGTATCTTTGGAACCACCTAGATAAATCCTCCCCACTGAGGAGCTTTCGGTCCTCCAAAAGCATGGAAAATAATATGCAACTTCTCTGTACCTATTCTACATCACAAGCGTCTTGAGAAGGTATCACTTCCATCTCCTTCACCTTTGTTCCTCGGAGCCTTAAGTGATGAGTCGACATCTGCAACCTCTGCAACATGTAGTACATGGTTCTACAAAATACATGATTGACTTTCATGACCAACTAATGAGCCAAGCATCCCATACTTACCATGAGTCTATAACACAAACTCAGTGGTCAAGTTTACATCAATATGGGCACAATACCCCAGCTACTAAAACAAGGCCAACATATCATTGCTGCTCCAACAAGTGATGGAATGCACATCATCATTACAACACATGATTTATGAAGATAAGTCCAACCACTATTTTTTCTTTCACAACATCACTTTCAGAGTGTAAAATGCAACACAAAATAAGATCAGACATCATTGTTGCTTAACACGTGATGGAACACACATCATCACGTTTACATCTTAAAATGCAACAAATGATTTACAAAAGTAGGACCATGATAGGCTAACATATCTAGAAACCATTTTTCACTTATCGTTGTGAATGGGTCATCTCCCTGTGGTGGTTTTTCTTGTTGGACAATTGTTTCACCTAGTTCATGCACCGATACTTTGTCTTTAAGGCGTTGCTCTAGATGGAGCCTCCAACAAGTGGCTCTTTGATGGCCACCTCTGTTGAAATGACTAGAGTACATATTCTTCCTCCAGATCTAGTTAACATGCTTCTTTGCCTACTATTGAGAGGGTCTTTCATGCGTCATCCTTTTGTGTGTTGCTATTCTTTTCCAACACTTAGAAAATGTATGGCTATGTAATCCACAAAAGGTACATGTTTTTTGATTCCATGATTTACGTTCATCTGTGACAACATGATTATAACCGAAATGAACATTAGAATAGCAAGAGTGGTTATACCTTTCCTTGTTGTCTCTGGTGTAAGGGTTGCGATGAGAGCTTGCCTCAACTCTTACCCTGCAATGGGAACTATCATGTGATGATGGGGATGTGTTCTCATCATTCTCTTTCCTCAATGATTTTGATGATGTCTCATAAGAATTTGACATCTTCGAGCATTCTTCTTCGTTGTATCCCAAGATTGCAAATCGATGTTTATACACATCCTCCAAAGGTTGATTTATGCCTTGGTTAATAACACCAAGTTCTTTTCCATCCTTGTACCTCATCCTGATAAGGAGCCTCATATTTGTCTTTGCAATTGGGATCTCCAAATCTCCAATAGAAATCATACTATGTGAAGATGAAACCGAAGGGAATTGAACATATTTTATCTCCGTTGTCGATGTTGAAAGAATTGATGAAGGATTCTCATCATCTGTTGTTGGAGGTTCGCTAGCTATCTCGGTGCATTCCCCAACTTCATTTTTGACACACCCAAGGGCTACCTGATGGGGTAATTCTTCTACTTTCATGGGGTTGACAATGCCTTAGCCATGAATTCCCAAGCCTTTTCCTTTATGCCCCATTCTCTTCAACAATTTGGAGCCAATTCCTATGGTATGATTTTCATAAACAATGAAATTATCACCAGGACAAATACATGAATTTAGAGAATTACTTTCTGCCTCACATGAGTCACGTTGCAGCTTTTCCAAGGCCTCATCCTTTGCTTGTAGCTGTTGTAGTAACCTCTATTTTTCCTCCTTCTTTTCATGTAGAAGCATTTCTAATACAACGTTCTTTGTTTGAAGATATTGGCTATTGTGCTTTAGTTCTTCCAAGGCCTCTTCTATAGCTTGCAACTGAAGCTGAAATCACTCCTTTTCCTTTGTCTCTTTCTGTAGAGATTCATACATTATTTCCACCCTTTTGGAAATTTTGATCATGGTCTCGTGCATTTCTTTTTCATCCTCTATCACTGCACATTCCATTGTTCATGCTTGCAATTCACGTCCATGCAAAGACCGCTTTAATACCACTTGATCTGGGTCTGGGTTTAACAAAGAACCCTTCCAGGACATTTTACCTTTTTGATGTGTTAAATTTCATTTTTAAAAGAACATAAATGAGTATATCTGCATGTTGTAAAGAAGAGGAACATGACAACCATCAGCACATGAAACCGAGCCATTAATAATGGAGTTCGTCTAGGAGGGACCACATCTTTGGGCCTTGGTGTCAAGATGGCTTAGGTTGCTGTATTAATTGCTATCAATACTGATGATGTACATAAGAGGTGATGTCACTATCATACAAGGAAAGTTCCCTCATGCAGGAGTGGCTCCAAGAGACGTTCTGTCGCGGGAACTCTTAGTCAAAAAGGACTCTTATCAATATGACCTAAACTGATGGATGATGATAATGAGTGTCCCACCAACATGGCATAAACGGGATCTCAATGCAAACATACATGGTGACACACGAGTATCCCATCAACATAAAAACAAAGGGATCTCAAACAAAACATGACGAATCATGAAAACAAGTACATCACACAAACGATTCCGCATCACATGAACCAAGAATCACGAAACAAGTCTGAAAACAAGATCCCACATCTAACATCAAACATGGATCTGTGTAGCACAATGTATCTCATAGCGAAAATAAGTACATGAACATATTTCATATACCTCACATCGTGGGGCCATCTAAAGAAAAGGATATCAAGCTTCTGAATTTGTTTGTACCATCGATCTCATGGCATAGAATTGCATGGGAATGACTGCTCACACATGAATACTGACCCCTGAACTCCACCAAAAGTGACCGAAAAATGAAATGAGTAAATGGAAAATCTAATTGCACCATCAAATTTGTGGCATCAAATAGTGGAAAATCAACTACCAAACTTCTGAATTCAAAGAAAGTGGAAATCTAGTGTTTAAGGAATCTTTTAGATTCCCCCTAGATTTCTCAAAGATTCCCTCCTCCAGGTCCTCTGTAGTTTTGCTGCTTAGAATGAAATTCTGACTACGCAATCAGGTTTGTGTAGCTGAGAGGTGTAGGATCAACATAAAATTTCTCCAATTTGGACACTGCAAAACTTTCAGCCCGGTGAGAATTTAGCCTAATCATGGTTCCACCTACCTCTTCTCTGGGCTCATGGTTGCACTTGTAAATAGATTAATTAAAAATTGCTTTGATTCTCATGGGTGCTCTTGGCTCCTCCATGCTAATGGGCACACTGGAAAATGAGGTTTTATATCAATTTTTGGCTGGATTTCTCAAAAAAGTCATTTGCTGTAATGGTTAAAAATTCTAAATTTTTTGGAGGAGGTCGGGTGGTCAACCCTGACTCCTCCATGCTAAAAGATTTAATGTTTTTAAAAAAAAAACCACAAACATGTTGTTTTGGGGGGTCGAGTCCACACTGGGTAGCTTGCCCCATAATCTCCGGAACTCATTGTATTAAATGGGGGTGCATTGAAGGTATGTTGGTGCATTGTTTGTTGTTTGTTGTACCATGGGGCTACTGCGTGGGCGGGGCCAACCCTCTCACCAGTCATGGGTCAACTCGCACTAGCCTCGTTTCAATGCGATGGCATATTTGTTAAGTGGGTTAGGGGTGTGGGCCGGGTCCACTAGAGGTGACCCGCCGACCCCATATTTAAATATTTAACATTTAATATGGTGTGATTTATAGACATATTTGGGCACTGCAACCCCAATCACATATGTCCATAAACCAAGGGCTTCTAAGCCCCTAAAAGTGTTGTTACACACCCTAAAGGAACAAGTTCAGTTGATTACATCATCTCCCAGAAGTTCTCCATGAAAAACTACTCAAAACTAGTCAAAACTGGACCATCTCACCTGCTCCATGGTCACGGTGCGATGCATCTCACCTAATGCGCATGGGGGGTGTGATGCATACTAAAAAGCCCTTCTATGGGGTGCAATGGGTGAGAGTAGACAAATGGCAGAGACAGTTTGCAAGGTGGATGATCATGGAATCTTCCAAAAACTTCTCCTGTGACACTTGCCTCTCTGAATAGACCCAAGGATGAGTAAGAGATCATGAAATCTCCAAGTGGAACCAATAACTATCAAAGAAATGACACTAACCAAAAACCCAGAAGCTGACTCACCTACTTGCAAACATCTATATATGTATTCCTCATCCTAGAGATCCAAGGGTTGGAATTTTGTATCTGTCAAGGAAGTGCTATTGGTTTCTCTATGGAACATCATAGTGTTGGGTGATCTAGCTTTTCATGATGTGAAGAAGGGCCTTCATGCTGGGAGGATGACGCTGGGTCAGATCAATGTGTTGTAATCCTCTCTTATACTACTTCTATCAATATGGCTATTTGAGTTTTCCTCCATATTCTTGAATATCTTTGATTGTATTGATATATGCATTTGTATGGTTAATATATATCTGATCCTATATTCTTTATGGTTATAGATCTCTATGCTTTGATAGTATTATGTTGCTTTGACTCTACAGGTGTTCTTTGAAGTGGGACAAGTGAGGAAGGAGTGGTAAAGGTCTGCCAAAAGGGAGAGGAAACGAGCAAGGAGCCAAGCGAAAGACTGAGGTTGGTACTCTCTGCTTCTCTCTCATCTATCTCTCATAAAGGAAAACACAAGTGACTTTAGTTTGTTTGTTCCTAAGATAGCTACCCATCTTAGTGGCACTAGTAGCTCTGAATGGACACTAGTTTTCTCGATAACAAAATGGTGACTTCGCTAGGGTCGTAAAGCCTAGTACCTATCGCTTTCATCGTAGGTTGGGTTGTTCCTCCTCTTTGAGATGACAAGTGCCAATACGAACTTGTGCTCCCACGTACCGTCAAGTATATATTGGGAGACCAAAATAGGCTACATCCTTTATCCTTAGGAAGCCGTGTCTACGGCCCTATCGATCACAATTCACTGAACACAACATTTGGGAAGATTGACTGTCGTACCGTAAAAAATATTTTGCAGTTTTGTGATTGGTTTGGTGATCCCTCTGTCTAAATTTCCAGAGTAGTCACTTTCGTTCCTTTTTAGACTCCTTAAAAGAAAAGGTCCATCTAAGCACTTGTCACTTCGGGCTCATTAAAAATTGAAGGCGATTAGAGTCATATTTAGCTTTTTCTAGACTCTTAAAAATTGAAAAGGGAAGTTGTGTCAAAGCATCATAAAATTTATTTTAATCGAAATAACATACTATTCACTCGTTGGTCTTAGGTTGAGAAAAAGGATTCTACCAACTAAGGATTTATCCTGGGGGGGAATCCTAGTCCCTTCTCCTCTTAGGGAGATGTTGGTGCACCTCATATGGCCACATTGTCCCTTCTAGGACTGACAATTGGCCTGCCAATATGACACTTCTCGACCTCTGTCATTCAAAGAACTGTGATTCCTGAGCAATCAAATCAGCAACCAGATGATACTTGAGTTACCCCCCAACATTCTACTTCATTTGTTTCCCCCTCTCATTCTTCCTCTTTGCTTGGTGACGCTAGTAAAACTAAAAACCAAGTAACTAAGAAGAAGAAGAAAGGGAAGGAGAAGAAAAAGAAGAAGCCAACGGAAAAAGGGGGCAACCATGTATCGTCTGGCAAAAATCTACACATTGCCCCATCCAAACCTAAATATCCATGTGTCATTTGCAAGGGAGACCACTATCATCAATATTGTCTTTGCATCCCATGGATCTTAAGGGACTAGTCTCCCCGCTTACACAATCTGGTGTCCTCAACCTCTCATGATCATGTTGAAAGTACATTGTCAACTACTGAGAATGAAGTCAATGGACAAAAAGGAAGATCAAAAATTCCTTGTAAAATATGTGAAGGCGATCATGCCATCCACCATTGTCCCTTCTTAGATGAAGCTAAAAGAATCTTGGATAACTGTCTTGCTTCATCGCTACGGCTTCCTCCTGGATACAAGAAACGCTTGCCGAGTCCATCATTAGTTGAAAATCCGACTAACACACCTTTGTGGTTGGTTGAAGCATCTATCATTGAAGATAAACCCTCTACGTCTGCACAAGATCAAAGTCAATTGGTCGAGACGGCAGTCAACCCAGTCTTGTCCTCAGAAGGTCTACCTTCAGATGGTAGAGTCACCAAAGAGAATGAGAAAGACACCATTCAAATCCTTTTCATCAACACAGAATCCGGTGAACATGGGGGAAATCTACCCGTTCCTTTATCGCAGGAAGGAAGTTCGTTAGAGGTTTACTTGGCCGTTTATTCGGTCCCTCCTCCAAGAAACCTAGTCGTTTCCTTTGATTGGAATCTACTAGGTAGACCCTGTCTACCATCTAATGTACCATTCTGAATCATAGTACAAGCTTATAGAATGGTCATGGTCAGTGCTATCATAGATGAAGGGGCTTCTTTGAGTATCCTTTCCTCAACTACTTGGAAAGTGCTTGGTTCACCATCACTTCTGCTTGAGATTCGAAATTTGACAGGCTTCAACAAAGGAACTAGTCAGCCATTAGGGATCCTTCCAAGTTTGCCTATAACTTTGAGAAGGAAAATCATCTACCTGAATGTAATGGTAGTCCAAGGACCTTTGGATTACAATCTACTCCTTGGGTGTGACTACATTTATAGCATGGGAGCTATTGTCTCGTCACTCTTTCGAGTGATGTGTTTTCCGCATGAAGGCAGAGTGGTCTAGCTTGTAGACTAGCTTTCATTTCTTGGTTCACACATAACTAATAGTCAAGTGCCATCCCTAACTGGTCCTTTTGTGCAAGGAATGTCTCATCAATCTCCAGTCAATCCGCCTGATGAACGTGAGTGATTTGGTGAATGTGGCTAAAACTAGGAGGCATGCGTCCTAGTCTGCTTCGGCAGGAAAACCCCAGTTATAAGGTATGTTTCCGTATAGGAATATGACTAGTCTGACTATCCTATCCATTTAGGAAACTAGATCAGCCTGGAAAAAGATTCCCCCGTCAAAGGTTAGGTGATTGGAACTAGAATCACCTTTGTCCATTTTGATGGACGGAGCCAAGGAAGTGTTTTGTCTGCTACGTGGGTGGAACAATCTTGCTAATGCAAGAACTTCTGTATGGTGACCTGGAAACTCTACTTCATTATACCTGGGGGCAAGCAAACCTTTTTGCATGCAAGTGAAAAGCAACCATTTATTTTCTTAGTTTGTAGGTTCTTAACCCTTTAAACTCGTAGGTTGGTCATTCCTAACTTGCATAACGAAAGGCTACGGAGAAAAGTTTCGAATGGGACAAGCTCCCTAAAAAATGAACCTATCGATGAGACATCCTTATTATACGAATAGAACGAGCAGTTTTACGTGAAGTTCAAGCTAGTTAAAAATTAAACCTAGCGATGAGAAAATGTTCCCCCAGAGTTTAAGCTCGCTAAAAAATGAACCTATCTGTCAGTACATAACCATTGTGATCGCATAATCATCAGCTTTTGAGCCTTGGTCATGTTCTTACCATCACCTCCACTCTTTCTAGTCGATCATACGCATCCATTTGATTGTTTACCCCTTTTGAGGAATAGATACAATGAGTGATGATATTAGCCATCTTCTTTACATTTTCGTGATTGAAATGTTCCAACACTTACTTGGAACTAGCTGCCATTCGAAAACATCACTCGTTCCTCAAAAAATGAGCCTCCTTTAAGCTATTTTCATCTGACTCATAAAATATGAGAAAATTGCTGAGCAATTGGCCTCTCCAGCTCATTAAAGTGATCGGAAGTGCCATCCCTCCTCTAGATTTTAATTTTTTTGGATCTGAGGGATCATTACACAAAAAGATCGAGCGCTTGTCTTGTTCGGCTCGTTAAAGCTATCAAAAAGTCATCCCTTTTGTATTATTTTATAATTTTTTGGACTTAAGGGATTATACTACAAAAAAGGATTACTGGAGTTGCCTTTCCGTCTCTTTTTAGAATCTCTAAAATTGAAAAGGACCGAGTTATTTTTGTTGTTAAACTCGTTAAAACAATAGCGACAAACAAGTCCATGCAGACAAAAGCGAGTTTCACTTTCATTAGGCTCGTTAAAACATAGCGACCGGTTTGCCCGAAGGGAAAATTATAGAAAAAGCATATGTTATCCTCCTCAAGCTTGACAAAAATAAAGAGGTACTGGTCAGCAATGCCTGGGGAAAAATTGGGAAGAAAACTTGAAGAAACTTTATTGGTAGCAGGTCGCTCTTGAACATGATACTTTCACTCCATCACCATGATTGAGTTGTGTTGGGTTAATCCGTTCACCAGTCATATCACCATTGGTCCTCCGTACCATCCATTCTTGGGGTTAACGCTACCAATCCATTTCAGTGTTGCCAATATGTTCAAGAGAAGTTTCTTAGAGAATCCACCAACCTAGCATACATCTCATTCGCTGCAATACCTTTACGCTTCATTCTTTCATGACTGCCAGCCTAAACCTTGTATCATCAGATCGTTTTCACCTCCACAAAATCATTTTCTCTGTTTCGTTTCGTAGATGTGGGATTCATTAAGGCCCTCCTACGACAGGTCACTTCTTGTCGACATCAGTTCATTATCCAAGAAGTTGACTTAGGAACAATCCTTTAGTACATTGAAACTTGCATGCCTCAATTGTAAGTTTCTCACTTCCAGCGATAGGTTTACATCAATGGCCTTCAATCGGAAGATTTTGTATGGTGTTCAACATCGACTCATGTATTCACACCACATGAATTGTACTGTCGTACCTTGAGGGTCATCATCATTATCAGTGATTCCTCTCGCGCCTGTTAACAGCGTACATCATTGGCTGGTGTTGGGCCATTAATACGCCATTATTATTATTACTTTTGAAGACTTATTCCACCCATTTCTACCATTCTTTATCATGTCATTTATCATAATTTATCATATAATTTCACCTTATAATGGTTTATGCTCTTATGGAAAAATATTATTTATTCTCCTTTATTTTTAATAAATTGATGATTATGCATGATTTTATCAATGATGGTTTATTAATAAATTGGTTGTAACATTACTTATCATTTCTATCCTCCAAGATAATTTCTAGATTGAAGATTTGATTTGATCATTAAATATTCCAACTCATAAATTCGCTGGAATAAGAAGTGACAGTTTCGCGGTAGAGATTTTGGGCAATTGAAGAAGAATCTGGAAAATCTGGAACATGGGTTTTGTCCAGAACGGACCAGGTTTACTTTACTGAAGAATGGGTTGATCAAATTCAGCTTGTATTGAGAGAAACGTAGCATTCTTTGAGCATTATTTTCTCAGATTTGCTGTGTGGCCGTTTTCCAAATCGGAGTTGCAAAGCCAAATTCACCTTCCTATTGTTGAAATATGGATGGAAATATATTTTCTTGTTTATCAGTTGGTTAGAAACAATCCAATTTTGTAATAATGATCATATTGTAATAATCGCAGTTGTAACTACTCTCTGCTCTCTGTGTATTTAAATCAGAACAAAGATCAGAGAAGGGGAATGATGAATTCAAAGGAGAGGATGGTTGAGAGATGGAGAGATTTTATGTTGTAATTATACAATTCCTCATTGAATCTCATTGATTAAACAAAGATCGACTATTTTTAAACTTTGTTATGCATGATTAATACAAGAACGTGTTTCTGTTCAACTTCTTAGTTCTGCAGTAGCTCAGCGGTGTTTCGCCAGTGGTTGAGGGTCCAGCCCTGGTGGATAGATCCATTATTTGTATCTCTATATTTTCATTATTGTTGTGAGATAGTTCATATTTGCTTTTATTACAGTTTTCAAGTTAATCCGTTTGTTGTTTAATTGCTTTGATATTAGTGTGTTATATTAACAAATCGCATTGTTGTTCTTTCATTATTTAACAAGAATCTCAACACTGTATAATTTATCTTGTTAATGCCTTAATAGAGATTCGTTGTTCTATTTCAATTATGGTTCCATTCCACTTGCTGTTTCATTTGATTGATATTCATTACAGATCGTTGCTCAATAGGATTGGTTATTCGATTCCATTAATTAGAGTTTGTTGTTCAGATTTATTAAATAGGATTCTAATTCCTATAATTAGAGTTTGTTGTCCATTAATTTTTCTATTCATTTCCATTGATTAATTGAAAAGATTTTGCTTTTAAATATTTTTCCTATTTTACTTTCAATAACAGCTTTAGTTCAATTTCTATTTCCTTTTAATTGCTTTAAAGTAGGACTTTCAACTATAGAGAACATTGGTTATTGCTTCCTCATTCCCATAATTGATTGTCTTGTTCTATTTTGATTTCAATTGCATCAATCTCTAGAGGAATGAGTTATTACTATTGTATCCTCGATTGATGTATGGTTGAGTAAATGATTTAGTTCATAACATTTCAGTTTCTTGGTGTTTCGATTATATTTTGTTTGCAACATTCATTTACTTTTGAATTTAAAGAACTATATTGCAAAACATTACTCTTGAGTAAATAGCCGCCTCTAACTTAGTACACTCTTGAAATAAAAATTCGTCCCTGGGTTGACAATTAATGTGAAGATAATTAGGAGTTAAAAAGACACCTTTTTATCACTCAAAATTTTGGCGCCATTGCCGGGGAGAGTGTATCCATTTCTAAAGAGTAGTGTGCATCTAATGGGTGCCTGTTAGGAAAGAGTTGGGTATTAAAAATGGAAGGTAAGAACCTGTGTATAGGAGCATGTAAAAGCCCTTCTCCCCCGTCCGCTTTCCAACAGATTGTTAAAGAACTTAGGGTAGAAATAAATGTTTGAATTTCTTTGTGAATGACTAAAAAAAATAATAGAAATTTTGAGAAAACAAATCTCATGATTTCACTCAAATGGTGATGTAAGCACCACCCATTTCACTAACCAATTGACAGGAACATTTGAAGAAGGAGCTTCAAAGAAACACATGAAGAACATCTTCTATTATGGTAAGAAATGGCTCAAATTTCTATTTTTGAATTTCCTATCAAAGATCTAGGAGGAGTGACACAAATGCACATAATTCCCCCATCTTCTCTACCAAATTTTCATGGCTTGACAAATGAAGATCCGGATACATTCTTATTTGAGTTCAAAATACTTTTTAGTTGATATGATTATTGTATTGACAATCAAAGGTTGAAAGTGTTTCCTCTTACTCTAAAAGGAGCAGCTCTCCAATGGTTCATGAGCCTAGGTGGGAATTGCATCCAAACATGGGAGGACATGAAGAACATATTCTTGTTGAAGTACCAAGACTATTGCAAGGTCGATGAAGATATTTTTGCTATGATACAAGGGGAAGATGAAAGCTTGGAGGACTATGTAGATCGATTTCAATACAACCTTCAAAAATAAAAACATAAGCATTTGGAAAAAGAGATCTTAAAAACACTCCTTCTTAAAGGAATCAAAGATGAATTTTTAGAACTCTTAAATCTAATAGGAAAAGGCGATGTTTTTTAGTTATCATATAATGATGTTTGTGAATTGTGCATAAGGTACTCAAGAGGAATCTCCAAGACTGGTAAGAATTCTAGAGACATTTGTTCTTTCTTTTCCAAATCTACTACAAGAAGAGGAGACATAAGAGCTGAAATCAATGTTTTATTTGAAAATTTGAAAATTGATTTTATTAGCTCTCTAAGTGCAAAATTGTATGCTTTGCAGGTTCAGAAAAATCAAGAATTTTATGAAGTTTCTTGCCCTAATGACTAAGAGGAGCATCCCATAAATAGTTGTTCTTCCTTACCTAGCATGGAAGTAGCATATCAAAGAGATGAGGAAGCTGCAACAAGGTCAAAATAATGGAAATCATGGCTTATAGATATGGTTGAAAACACTTCTTCTCCATTCTCTTACCATCATAATCTATTATGGAATACTAATGTGTTAGGGCAGTCTTGTCAATCTCAATATAAACACCACCAATCTTATCCACAAGTTTGGCATGGTTCACCTTATGTTTGTATGACTAATCTCCCTCATCTTGTAGCCCAAACACATTGTCCATATTCTCCTCCAGCTCTTCCACAACATCCTACTTGCCAATCAAAACCATTCACACAACCCAATCAACCACATCATCAAAATGCTCCATTCCATACACAATTTCCTACTCAACTAATTCCACACCCTCAACATAATAAACCAATAAAACATGATTACAGTGTTGAACTACAAAATTTACTTACCCTCCCGACCCATTCTATCTCACATGCACGAATGGAGAAAACTTACAATGAGATTCAAAATGTTTCAAATTCAAAGATTGTAGAAGTTTTGGAAGAAAATGAGGTTTGTTTTAATATGCATCAACAAGCCATTTTAAAAGCTCAAGAACTTCATGATATAATGGTTATGGGAAACCAAGAAAGTAAAGGATATATTGAATATTGGTTTCACTCCATCATTTGTTTGCAGCATCACTCCATACTTCAACAATTTTTGCCAACATCTTTTCAAGGGAAGTTGGCTTTGCATACCCTAATATTCATTAATATGCATTTTTCAAATTTAGGTATGTGCATATTTGAAGCCTTATTTCGAAAATGGTTCCACTGGAAGTACTCATATACGTAGTCATATTCATTTTCAATCCAAGTAGGTTAGTGTAAAAAAATAAAAATAAATAAATAAATAAATAAGGACATAAATAGATAGATTTTGTTTTTAATGTAAAACTAGTTGTTTTTTGTTGTAACACGCCGTGGAAATCAAAATCGGTGATAATTTTTTAATTCATTTGTGTATGTAGATGATTTATAATATAAATAATATTTCTGCAAACACTCATATTCATTTTTATCACCAATTTGGAAAAAATGCTTGAATATCATATTTTTTGGTTTGTGGGCTTGACAAAATTCTTGAAAACACAGTTGGGACAATCATGTTTTGAGGGACCAAATTAGAATATTTTTAAAATATGATTCTATCCTAAGTATCCCTTGATATCTACTTTCCAATACAATTTGAATCACTCAATTTGGATTTGAAACAAAAAGTTAGAACCAAAACATTGATAGGGTGTCTAGTGTGCAGCTCAGGAACAGAGTTGGGACAGTCGGTTTTTGGAGGCCTAAATGAATGAATTTTTAAAACATGTTTTTATGGAAGATTACCTTATTAATATAGTTTACAAGGCAATTGGAATCACTCATTTTGGATATTGTATGGGTAAGTTATGATCAAAATACTGGCTACCTATCGTAAATCATCACTCTTAAAACTTTGTCTTTCCAGTTGTTCCTGAGAGTATTTGACGTGTCAATTCTTCTTGTCTTAAAAAAATGTTTATATTGGAAATAAATAAATCAATATAATTTCATTTCCAAATTTAATCATTTGAATCCGACATCAAACGAAAAATTTATGCTTAAAATATCAACTGTTGTGCTAAGTGGGGTAATTGAAAATCACTCTCTTATGCGGGTTGTTCTAAGTAAAATTGACACATCATATCATTGAATTTCTAAAACATGTTTCTATTGGAGATACATCTTTGAATTATCTCTCGTCTGGCTTTGGAATCACTTAATTTGGATGAAAAACAAAGAAGTTGTGATTAAAACACTGCTGATTAGTATGGTCGACCACTACTCTCCCGCAGGTGACAAATAAATTTTACTTTGTTATTTTCTCAATGGATTTGTTATACAGAGTAACTACTTGTTGTTTTTTTTCATAATTCTTGGATTAGGGGAGTCCGATCACCTCTCTTTCTCTATGATTTAATTTTTTATTGCAGGTACACACTCGTTTTTTTGCATGTCAATTTATGGAAGGGTGATTCTTCAAAGAAATTTTAATGAAACAAGGGAATTTCATCCAACTCATTACCCAACAGATTCATAATAGAAGAAATGAAGGATTGATTTCTATTTGAAGATTCCTGTCTTGTCACTACTGCCAAAACATTTTTCAAAGAGATCATTTTTTTTTACATAACATCATAGCTGTTGTTACTTAATTTATTTATTTACATAGTATTTTTAAATAAAATGTTGTTTCTTTTCTGATTTCTCTTATATTTTGTGTTTCAGGTGTTGCTTCATTCAAACTGTAACCCATCCTCAGCATCAATACAGTGAACAATTAATTCATTCTTTGCGTGCTTGCATTTTATGATTGTGCATTTTGTTGTTCCTTTTCAAAGGAACAACACTTCCACATTTTGTTGTTTCTTTCCGAAGGAACAACACTTCCGAACTTTCACATTTTTGTTGTTCCTTTTTAAAGGAAAAAGGAACAACACTTCTGTACTTTTACGTATTTTTTTTTCCTTTCCGAAAGGAACAAGACTTCTAAATTTTCACGTTTTTGCTATTCCTTTCCGAAAGGAACATCACTTCTGCACTTTCACATTTTTGCTGTTCCTTTCCGAGAGGAACAACACTTCTGCATTTTCACATTTTTGTTGTTCCTTTCCAAAAGGAACAACACTTCTGCATTTTCATGTTTTTTTTGTTCCTTTAAAAAGGAATAGCACTTCTGCATTTTCATGTTTTTATTGTTACATTCCGAAAGGAACAACACTTCTGCACTTTCACGTTTTTGATGTTCCTTTCCGAAAGGAACAACACTTCTGCACTTTCACGTTTTTGCTGTTCCTTTCCGAAAGGAACAACACTTCTGTATTTTCATGTTTTCGTTGTTCCTTTCGAAAAGGAACACCACTTCTGCCTTTTCACATTTTTGTTGTTCCTTTAAAAAGGAACAACACTTCTACATTTTCATGTTTTTGTTGTTCCATTCCAAAAGGAACAACACTTCTGCACTTTCACGTTTCGTTTTTCTTTTCCAAAAGGAACAACACTTCTGCACTTTCACGTTTTTACTGTTGCTTTCTGAAAGGAATAGAACTTCTGCATTTTCACTTTTTTGTTGTTCCTTTCTAAAAGGAACAACACTTCTGCATTTTCACGTTTTTGCTATTCCTTTAGAAAGGAAGAGCACTTTTGCATTTTCATGTTTTTGCTGTTCCTTTCCAAAAGGAACAACACTTCTGCACTTTCACATTTTTGTTGTTCCTTTCCGAAGGAACAACAATTTCACATATTTGCTATTCCTTTGAAAATGAACAACGTTTTCGCATTTTTTGTTGTTCCTCTTAAGGAACAACACTTTTTCACATGCATTTTTTTGTTGTTCCCTACAGGGAACAATACCTTTTCATGTGTATTTTTTCTTTTTGGCATGCATTTTCTTTGTTGTTCCCTACAACGAACAACACTTTTTTGAGTTTTTTTGTTGTTCCTTCAAAGGAATAACACTTTGGGAGTATTTTTTAGAACAACCCTTTCTTCCTCTTGTGGGATTATTCCTAGTACATCTCAATCACATTTTATTGATTCCCTTTCATGGCATGAAGTACACTACTTTTATGAGGACAAGAATTATGGATTCTATTGAAGCGAGTTAATATCATTCATTGTTATAATTTTTAATAGGATAGCTCCTTGACGATAGATTCTTTTCAAAAGGGACACAATTATTTATATACTACTTTACTGCATTGTTTTCTATTGAACATGATACTAATTGATCATCTTAATACCATGTTGGTTCCACCCTTTCTGGTTATAATCTTCTTTTTCTGAACTAAATGAGATTATGGGTATATTTCTTCTATTGACATGTTCAACTTCTTCCACCATCCCTGCTCTTGAGGAGTACTGAGCCTCCCTCTTTTTATCATAAAAATATGCAATGACAACAAGATTTTGTTTGCAGATGGAGGATAGGGGGTCTCATTACAGCCAGCCTACCATGTTCATAAGGCTATAACAAAGTGGCATTCCCATTATGGCCACCACACCAGGGTTATGATCCATTGGATAGCCAAACTATCCTTGGAACAGGAGGTCTCATCACGAGCCGGCCTGATCACTTTTGCTACATCCCAGTGAATGGCAGTGTGGTTATCTGGTTACCATGTTAGCACACTGATCTCTTCTATAGAACATCACTGGAACTCTCCATTTCTAAATTGAGGATCATGGCTCATATGGGTTAAAAAGCAACCCTACCGAGGCTATGGACGCCTGCTAGTAGCAGAGGCTCTGCTTATGGTATTGAAGTTATATCTTATCGTCAATTATTACTATAATAACCTTTGCTTATTTTTTTGTTTTTATCGAAGAAGTTATTTCCTTAATTTTTTTCCCTATTTTGAACCTTTAAACATGAGAAATTATTTTCTGATTAATCAAATCATTTTTTAGCTAGAATACCATTAGCAAAGTATCTTTTTCGCATATTGCTATCCTTTTTCTTTTTCGCATAACTTCTCATCAATCCAAAGTGCCCTATCTTTTATTCATAACTATTTCTGCGCACTCTGCTCTCATTATACCCATAACTCTCGCCGTCCTATCATTGATATGTGTATTCTGCTTCATTTACTACTATATTGTTCATTCCCTTGCCTTGCCATCAACATAACACCTTTCATAGGCTTTATGGTCATGGAATCCCTTTTCTAATTGAAGGGGAGAATGTATGCATTATGGGATAGCATGCGATATGATTACTGAACTCTGCCATAACTTGTTGATTTCAAAAAATAATAGTATTGCATGTATACAAAAGTTTTTCTGATTGAAATCTTTGCATGCATCGTATCCGTTGCTATTCAAAACTAACACTATGGATTCAAGAACATTGTATGCAAAATAGTGATTTGCTTATAGGAGAACAACAAGTTTGGAGGGGAAATTCTATTTGAAGCATGACCACACTATTGCCACTAACAGAAAAGGTTCGAGAAACTCATGAACATGAACAATTCTTTAGACATTATGTGCTTGCCTGGATTTCACCTTTTGCATCACTTTCAACACCAACTCTACTTACATCAGCTTCAACAAATGCCGATACATATATTTCATTGCATATTTCTATTTTTGGAGGTAAAACTTGAGGTAAAATAATATCATTTTATGATTTATTACAAATTTAGGAGAATTTCATGTAAATCCATTTTGAGCATCATGTATCATCCTTCATTCCACATCTTTACCACTTCCCATTTTTCAATGGCATATCATCTTTTAGTTTGGGGGAGTGTTGTTTTCATTCATTTATTTCGTATGACCAGGTCATTAATATTCTTTATCATCCATTGCTATGCTTATTCATTCTCAACACCTCCCTTATTCCATGTTGTTTGACACCAAACATAGAATTCAACAGATGGTAGCAACCACCTCAATGTTTTACTAGCATTGCATGAAGGCATGGTAATTCTTCATAGAGGGGGAGGAATTGCAACGTATGATGGATGTTTTCTACTTTCCTCCTCATTTAAGGCATACATTTTCATTTTTATACAGTGCAGAAATTGATTTCCATAATTATTTTAAAACTATGAACTCAATTCTTGTGATCTCTGGAAAACATAGACGTATTATTAAAATACACGAACCCAGATAATTTCAAGTCAAATTAGTTCATAATATTTCAGAAATCATGCACTATCACCTACAAACCTTTTGTTTATATATCATGATCCATGCATCAAAACGATCTGATTTTTGGATCAGAGAAGCATTAATATAGTAGAAATTTACTTGCAACATTTCAACAAAATCTGGTTTGTAGTTTTTGGGAAAATGGTTAATGAAGTTTGTTGTTACTTATATTCTATTTTGTTGCAACTTCATAAATACATATAGTTGAATCTCAGTGTAAAAATTTTTATGCCTTCACCAAGATTTCTAAAAGTGAATATTCATTAATTAAGGAAGAATTCATTTGTTCTATCGATTTCATGAGCTGGGATGAACAAATTTTGTATTGGTTGGTTAACACATAGGTTTTGTCTTTGGGTTGCATGGGGACATGCAATATATTAAGTGTGGGGGTATGTTGGGCCATTAACATTCCATTATTATTATCACTTTTGAATTCTTATTCCACCGATTTATACCATTTTTTATCATGTCATTTATTATAATTTATCATATAATTCCATCTTATAATGATTGCTCTTATGGAAAAATATTATTTATTCTACTTTATTTTTCATAAATTGATGATTATGCATGATTTTATCAATGATGGTTTATTAATAAATTGATTCTAACATTACTCACCATTTTTAGCCTCCAAGATAATTTCCAGATTGAAGATTTGATCATTAAACATTCTAACTCAGAAATTCGTTGGAATAAGAAGTGACAGTTTTTTGCGGTTGATATTTTGGGCAATTGAAGAAGAATCTGGAAAATCTGGAACATGGGCTTTCTCAAGAACGAAACAAGTTAAACTTAATGAAGAACGCTTTTCCCAAATTTGGCTTGTATTCAGAGAAACATAAGGTTATTTGAGCATGATTTTCTCAAATTTGTTGTGTGATTCTTTTACAAATCTCAGCTGCAAAGCCAAATTTGCCTTGCCGTTGTTGAAAGATGGGTGGAAATATATTTTCTTGTTGATCAATTGGTTAGAAACAATCCAATTTTGTAATAATGATCATATTGTAATCATCACAGTTGTAATTGCTCTATGCTCTCTGTGTATTTAAATTAGAACAGAGATCAGAGAAGGGGAATAATGAATTCAGAGGAGAGGATGGTTGAGAGATGGAGAGATTTTCTCTTGTAATTATACAATTCCTCATCGACTCTCATTGATTAAACAGAGATCGACTTTGTAAACGTTGTTATGCATGACTAATACAAGAACGTGTTGTCGTTTAACTTCTTAGTTCTGCAATAGCTGAACGGCATTTCACCGATGATTGAGGGCCCAACCCTGGTGGATCGATCCACTGTTTGTATCTCTACATTTTCATTATTGTTGTGAGATAGTTCATACTTGCTTTTATTACAGTTTGCAAGTTAATCGATTTTCTGTTTAATTGATTTGATATTAGTGTGTTATATTAACAAATCGTATTGTTGTTCTTTCATTATTTAACAAGAATCTCAACACTGTATAATTTATCTTCTTAATGCCTTAATAGAGCTTCGCTGTTCTATTTGAATTATTGTTTCATTCCAGTTGCTATTCTGTTTGATTGATATTCATTACAGATTATTTTTCAATAGGATTGGTTATTTGATTCCATTAATTAGAGTTTGTTTTTCAGATTTATTAAATAGGATTCGTTGTTTAATTCCTGTAATTACAGTTTGCTGTCCATTTATTTTGTTGTTCATTTCCATTGATTAATTGCAAAGAGTTTGCTTTTAAAGATTTTTCCTATTTTACTCTCAATAGCAGCTTTAGTTCAATTTCTATTTCCTTTTAATTACTTTAAAGCAAGACTGTCAACTATAGAGAACATTGGTTATTGCTTCCTCATTCCCAGAATTGATTGTCTTGTTCTAGTTTGATTTCAATTGCCTCAATCTATAGAGGAATGAGTTATTACTACTATATCCTCGATTGATGGATGTTTGAGTAAATGATTTAATTCAGAACATTTCAGTTTCTTTTTGTTCTGATTATATTTTGTTTGCAACGTTCATTTACCTTTTCATTTAAAGCACTATACTGCAAAACATTACTCTTCAGTAAATAGCCGCCTCAGACTGAGTACACTCTTGAAATAAAAAGTCATCCCTGGGTTGACAATTAATGTGAAGATAATTAGGAGTTAAAAAGACACCTTTTTATCGCTCAACAGCTGGTAATCATGCGATGCATTTCCATATTCGACGTCAGAAGATCCTTTCACATGGATCGACTTGTACTTTGGGTGAAGATTGAATGAGTTTGAAGACCCCAGATCTAGTTTTATCTATCTGGGCTACAATATATTCAGGAAGATAAAGACATCAAATGTACATCATAGCTACATAGATAATCATCCAAGCTAAGGCATGATGGCTTTACCAGAATCATCAATCTGCCATGTAGACGATTCTCTGTCCAATGTACATGAAAATGAATTTATAAAGCTGAGCATGGGAATGCCCACCTCAGCTAGATCATGAAAATATTATTAAGATAATGTATTGTATTATATCTTATTACAAGTCGCCTTCTAGTTCAAAAAACCTCAGATCCTAATGATAAAGCATTTCACCTGACATCAAAAGATTTACGACCTAATGCTTTAGGGGGCAACTGTTATAGACATATTTGGGCGCTGTAACCCAAATCACATGTGTCCATAAACCAAGGGCTTCTAAGCCCCTAAAGGTTTTGTTACATACCCTAAAGGAACAAGGTCATCTGATTACATGAGCTCCCAAACGTTCTCCATGAAAAACTACTCAGAACTGGTCAAAACTCGACCATCTTAACTGCTCCATGGTCAGGGTGCGATGCATCTCACTTAATGCACACGAGGGGTGCGATGCATACTAAAAATCCCTTCTATGGGGTGTGATGGGCGAGAGTAGACAAATGGCAGAGACAGTTTGCAAGATGGATGATCATGGAATCTTCTAGAAACTTCCCCTCTAACACTTACCTCTCTGAATTCACCCAGGGATGAGTAAGAGATCATGAAATCTCCAAGTGGAACCAAGAACTATGAGAGAAATGACACAAATCAAAAACCCATAAGCTGACTCACCCACCTACAAACATCTATGTATGGATCCCTCATCCTAGAGATCCAGGGGCTGGAATTTTGTATCTTGCAAGGAAGTGCTGTTGGTTTCTCTGTGGAATATGATAGTGTTGGGTGATCCAGCTTTTCATGAGGTGAAGAAGGGTTTTCATGCTGGGAGGATGACGCTGGGTCAAATCAATGGGTTGTAATCCTCTCTTCTACTACTTCTATCAATCAAGCTATTTATGTTTTCCTCCATATTCGTGTATATCTATAATTGTATTGATATATGCATTTGTATGGTTAATATATATCTGATCCTATATTGTTTATGGTTATAGATCTATATGCTTTGATGGTATTATGCTGCTTTGACTCTACATGTGTTCTTTGAAGCGGGACAAGTGAGGAAGGAGTGGCAAAGATCTGTCAAAGGGGAGAGGAACCAAGAAAGGAGCCAAGCGAAATATTGAGGTTGGTACTCTTTGCTTCTCTCTCATTTATCTCTCACAAAGGAAAACACAAGTGACTTTAGTTTGTTTTTTCCTAAGATAGCTACCCATCTTAGTGGGACTAGCGGCTCTGAGTGGACACTAGTTTTCTCGATAACAGTGTGGTGATGTGTGGGAGGGTTCAAAGAGATAATTGCCATCTACTCAACTATTTTTATTTTTTTTATATTTTAAAATGTTGCGTTTGGGAAGGGAGGTAGCGGGGGTCATGGCCCGCCACCTGATATTATATTTTATTTTTATTTTTATTAAAATACACAATTTTTTTATTTTGTCTAACATAAGGGTTATTAGACAAACTAAAGAGGCAACAATTTTTCTCGCTTTCAAGAGCTAGGTTTCATGCCTCGGGGTCGGTCAAATTGTAGGAAACTTAAACTTGGCCCACAGCCCAACTTTGACCAAAACTTTGACTGGCTCGTTCTCCCTCATACAAGCTCAGATTGGCAAACCATTCACGCCGTTGTGATCAGGATGATACGATCTACGCTCTAGTCCTAGTTCAAAAGCATTCTGATCATTGTGTAAGGTGTAGTTGGGACTTCATACCGGGGTGATCCCTTGAATGTTGGCATGTCCAACACCGTCAACATTTCTGGTGCTAGAAGTAGGGCAGCCAATTTTATATGGCTAACCATCCTCTCACACTCATTCATCAACCATCTGGTCAACATAATAAATCACATTCCTTCTCACCTACGCACAACACTATAGTTGGTTACTCCTCACCTCTGAGGACTGAACTCGAGATTTCTTATCATCACCTTCACTTAGTCCATCCTATCACTCGTGAGTTTGTGAAAGTAGTCAGACTGATCCCAGGCATACAACATCTTCCATATGCATCAAGGAATCCAAATGCCACTCCTACATGAGTTGTTGTATCATCGGTGGAAGAAGCAATCCTTGCCACACTTGAAGGTCTGGCAGAAGCTACTGAAGATGGAGAGGAACCTCCAGACTTTCGGCAAGGCAAACAAGACACTCTTTTGATCTTGGGATCAGACTTTGGTATAGGATGTGGAGGGGAAGGTAGCGGAGGAGGAAAAGGTGGAGAAAAACCAACAGACTCAGAGCACGAATCGTCAAATTCTGAAAGAGAGGAGGAGGATGAAGAAGAAGAAAAGATGGCTGACCCAAATCTAGAATGGATTATTCAGGGACCATTAGCTCTCCTGGCTTTTCTTCACTGGATGTTGAAGTGAGTGGAGAGAATGAACATCAAGTTTAACCTTGACAGCATGGTGAAGGGAGAAGATCAATTGGACAACTTCTACCTACAACTGCAGACCCTTGAGGTATGGTATGACGACATAGCATGTAGATCATTTCCATGTACCTTACAGAGTCCCGCAGCTGCATTGTATCATAGCCTTCCACCAAAATCCGTACAAAATTGGGAGACATTCAAACATATGTTCCTTCAGAAGTTTCGTACTGACATGACCCCAATCATGCTTCTCAATGAATTTGTAAGCCTAAAGATGGATGTAAAAGAAAAAATAAAAGACTTCAATCAGAGGTTTGCATGCATATTGAACAAATTTGCAGTGAACACTAAACCTCATGACTCTAACACTGTTTATTACTATACTTCCGCACTGCTGACTAGCATTGTGCAGTTCGTCAAGCGAGCTACAAAACCAACACCCTTGGAAAGCTGTGAAGAGGCTATTGCTGTTAAGAAAGACTTGCATGTGATTGGAGTCATCAAGGATGATGAACCAACAAAGGACTCCAAATATGAAAGCAAGAGATCCTAAGCAATGACGGGAAAGGGTAGAGACAAGGATGAAACTAATATTGAAATCCTCACTTACCTCGTCAAGAACTTGACTACGAAAGTGCTCGACTCAAACAACAGAAAATAGACACATCTACGAGAAGCCATCCACCCTAGCAAAGGCAGACAAGCAGCACATTAGGCAGCAATCGATTTGCTCCAAGAACTATGAAGAAGTCCATGTTCTAAGTCAAACATTACATAGATCCCAAGTTTGCTTCATTCCATGAAGAATATCACCTCCAGAACTCTTGTTTGGATTGGAAACGAGTCACAAGATCTGTATGAAGTCAGACACTTGTTGCGGAAAATGGTATGCAGGAGCAGCCGGAAGATACTAATGATGACGAAGAGGTTACACCTAATGAACCATCCAGTTATGGGCATGTGGTGGACATGCATTAGTGCTCACAAGAAATGTCGAAGATGAACACTTAGAAGTAGTCTTAAAACCAAAATGATCGTTACAATCTTAGGGGTAAGGGGGCTTCCCTTACACTTGGTGAAACATGAGAAAAGATGAGAATATTGATGAGGAAGGTTCATACACCTGCTGCCCCAAAGCATAAAACACAATGTAAGTCTAGGAAGACAACGGTAGATAAGAGTATGTCTATGAGCAGCAAGCTGCAGAACACTCTATCGGACAACATGAACATCATTCTACTCCAAACACCTCAGTGAGTTTATCACCTCTAGATTACAACATTATTGATGACACGAAGAGAACTTGAGCTAACATCAGTTCATTCTAATTATCTAAAATCCAGAGTCAGTGAGACATCCTATTGCATGCATTGGGACAGGTAACAATGGATAGCATAACCTCTACCAGCAAGGAACATAGTTACCGAACAAATGAGAAATATTACCTCAAAATGAGTACTCTAGCCCAAAAACCCCCAAAAAAACATGAAAAACAACCCAAAAATGAAAATTGCTTATGTGAGAATGATATTTTGTTTACGATAAAATTTCAACATTTTTTTTAAATGGAAGTAGAAACCATTTTTGTTTTGAAAAATGGATGAAAAAAACACCCTTAAAAATGGAGTGTTTATTCTGGAATAACAAAAAAAGAAAACCGGGTTACAATTTTGACATTTTTTAGCAATGGAGTTAAGGATAAAATATTCGAACTTTGAAAAACTGTAAAATTCCAACTATTATCGGACAAGATGTTAAAGATAAAATATCATGTCTTGAATACTAATAATTCTAGCTACTTCCATACATGTTGTTAAAGATAAAATATCTTGACTCTAAAAAACCTTGAAATTGTAATTGTTTTCAACCATAGCATTAAGGATAAGATATCATAATTCAGAAACACCTTAACATTTGACAAATTTTCAACCTTGTAATTAAAACCCTTCAATTTGTAACACATTTCAACCTTGAAATTATGGACAAATTATATGACTAAAACAATTTTTAAAAATGAACCAAGTAAATGAAAGATTCATTATTCCAAGAGTAATTTTTATTTCGAAGGCTAAAACTATAGCTCTTTTCAATTTTAGCCTAAGACAACTTATCCTATCATAAGAAAACCTAAAAATCAACCATCAAAATGAAGTGTTCTTTTTAATGAGGCATTAAAGTTTCAACCATTTTAAAACTATCATATACCAAATGATAACAATAAATAATATCATGGAAATACCAATGTATAATTTAAAAAATCAACATTAATTTCTAATATTTATTTGTTTTTAATCAAAATATCAACTTTCATAGATTGAATTCACATATATTAAAATATATAATAAAAAAACATAGAAATGACCCATAACTTCATGTAAGATCATATGGAATTCAAAAATATGTATTTCAAGTTACCATGAAAACATCTCTAAAGACATGAATTTATTTTAATTAAAACATTAAATCCAACAAACATAGAAATGACTCATAACTTCATGTAAGATCATATGGAAATCGAAATATTTATTTCAAGTTACAATGCAAATTTCATTCACATAAAATGTCTTAGACATTTATTCAAAATCATCCATAGGATCTAGCACACCATGAGAATCTACATTGTCAATTGAAAGACTGGATGTAGATGAAGATGATCCATATTCTTCTCTTTCATCAACTAGAGCCCCATTTGAGTCAACATGCATGCCCACCATTTCAGGTTTCAAAAGTCTTCTAGATCTATGACTAGGTTCAGCAGACTCCCATCTCAACATTGTTCCTTCTAGTAGCAACTTATTCAAAATATCTATGGTCTTGAAGTGAAGAGTTCCTATCTTTGTTAAAATGAAGTCATAAACAAGTATGTCAACATCCTCCAATTTTAATAGGTTCGTGCAGCGACGATTTATATTTGTGCCCTTTCTTTTTCTCTTTTTGCGAATTTGTCTATGAACTACCAACTCTTGCTTGTACACACCATTGAATGGGTGGGTATTTGTGGCATACCAATGTCCTTGAACAACTGTAATATATTCATTTTCTTTAATGACTTTTATAACCTTCGCAACCCAAAATGGATAGCCAAGTGGATCTCTATATGCTAATACTACTATCATTCAACCCTCTTGAACATCCTACATAGAACCCCTATAAAGGTCTTCCATGGATTCATGTTGTGCACACGATCTTCTAAAACCAATATAGATTTCTCTTTCATATTCCTGTTGAGAATTAATAATGCCTTGAGATTGTTATTGTTCAACAATGTATCTTTCCTCCTATTCATTTGGCATATTTTGAGGCCAAATAAATGGAGTGTTCAAAAGTGTATATTAATTTCCTGATATTGAGAGGATATCACATTGATCATTGAAAAAACACTTCCACTAAACTAAATCAGGAACATGAAAGTAGTCATATGTATCTCTAACACTTTTTTTTCTTTCTTCCAGATATTCATAATAATTTATCTCTCTCTTATACCTTCGTGCATTATTGAGATCAGTAATTGAGTGCAATAGTATTATCTTTGATGCAAATATTGGATGATCTGGAATGAAATTCAAAAATGTTGAACCTGATGATGACCCCCATTCTGCAATAGTTGAATACTTCTTTCCCCATATAAGTGTTTTTCCATCAACGTTTTTGATACAAAATTTGATCCAAGTGGCCCCAGAGACACACAGGACAAAGAGGGCTTATGAAAAGCTCAAAAATAAAACTATTTAGATTATGCTGAAACTAGGGCCTAAGCATAGATCTGGTCACATTGATCGCGATGGTGTGAACGGTTCGTCAATCTGAGTCTAGATGAGAAAGTTAGAAGAAGTCAAAGTTCAGTTGACTTTTTGCTGACTCGGCAAGCTTAAGGAGGCCACAATTTGGAAAAAATATTTCGACCGGATTACAGCCAACCTAGGCCAAATTTTGGGTTAATTCGTGGCCTCGTTAGTTTGACACCCTCCGTCAAATTTTACAAATTTCGAAAAGGCCCTTATAACTAATGAAAATTAAAAATAATATATATGGGAGGTGGTGGACCACCACCCCCACCACCCACACCTCATATATAACATATGACACATTAAAGGGGCTGGTGGGATTTGAACCCATATTCCGCAGGAGGGGTGGCCCTACCCATGCGGCGGCTCCACATTGAACCTATAAAAGAACACCCCATTAATACAACGTACCATCAACCGTATACCATAAAAAGCGCGCCCATAAATCACGTATGACTAATGTGTGTTCGATTCAGCTAGAGGCATGGGGTGGGCCGCCCAATGCAGACCCAACCCACTTTTAAATGCATTTCAGTTTCTAAAAAAACAATAACGTGTTAAAAAAAAGAGGGACGAGGTTTGACCACCTGACCCCTCCTCAACTAATGCCTATCTTTACCATTTTGCCAAACTGAATTATTGATAAGTCCACCCATCCAACTTATATAAACCATTTCTTTAGTGCACCCAAGAAGATGGAGGAACTAGGAGAGAGCACGAATTTTTAGGTAGAGGAAGGTAGTACACACAGTTTGAGGCAGCGTTTTGGAGGAGGGTCAAATTTTCACATTGTGAGATTTTGACAAATTTTATATGGTTTTAACACTTCTCGATGCCACGCACAATGGTGTTGTCCATTTCTTCATTAGAGTTCTACTTTTTTTGGCCTTCTTTCAGTGTGGAGGTGGAACCATGAATGCTGCAGAAACAGGCAGTGGAACCATGATCCATGAAATTTTCCTAAGGAGGTAATTCTTCACCGTGTGTGAATATAGTCAAGTTTATATTCATTTTTCATGGTTTTAAGCAGGGATCACAATGGTGAGGTTAGATTCACCTTTGGATTTATAGATTTCCAATCCACCTATGGAGTAGAATCTTTGAGGAATCTAGGGGAAATCTAAAAGAATCCTTGAGCCCCAGATTCTCGATTTCCCAGAATTCAAAAATTTAATTGTTGATTTTGTGCTATTCAGTGTCACAAATATGATGGTGTGTTTAGATTTTTCATTTTCTCATTCTATTCTTTAGCCATTTTTCTAAGTGGAATGCAAGTGCCAACATTCATGTGCGAGTAGCCATTTCCAAGCGATTGATGCTGTGAGATTGATGGCATGAACAACTTCAACAGTTTGACATTTGCTTCTTGAAATGGCCCTTCGTTGTGAGGTATATGCAATGTGTTCATGTAGTTCTTGTGCTATGCATTGCACTGCATAGATCCCTATTTGATGTTGATGAGGGATCTTATTTATTACTTGTTTTCATGATTCATTCTTGATGTGATGCGGAATCATCTATGTGATGTACTTGTTGTTATGATTTGTCATGTTATGTTTTGAGATCCATTTGTTGTATGTTGATGGGATACTCAGGTTGTCGTCATGTATGTTTGCATTGAGATCCCTTTTATGCCATGTTGGTGGGATGCTCATCATGCATGAGTTTATGTCATACTCATAGGAGTATTTTGACTGAGAGTTCTGATAGTGGAACATCTCTTGGCGCCACTCCTACGTGAGGGAATTTTCCTTGTATGATAGCGACATCACCTCTATGTACATCATCACTATTGACATCACTTAATGCAGCAACCTACACCATCTTAATACTAGGGCCCAGAGACATACTCCCTCCTCGATGAACTCTGTTATCAATGTCTTATGTTTTTATGTGTTGATGATTGACATGTTCCTTTTCTTTACAACATGTAGATGTATTCATTGATGTTCTTTTAAAAAATGTAATTTAACACATCATGAAAGTAAAAGGTCTTAGAAGGATCCTTTGTCACACCTGGACCTGGATCAAGTGGTATCAGAGTGATCTTTGCGTTGATGTGAATTGCAAGCATGAACAGTGGAATGTGCAATGACAGAGGATGAAAAAGCGATGTATGAGACCATGCTCAAAATTTCCAAAATGGTGGAAATCATGTATGAAACTCTATAGAAAGAGACAGAGGAAAAGGAGTGATTGAAACTTTTGTTGCAAGCCATGGAAGAGGCCCTAGAAGAACTGAAGCACAAAAAACATAATCTTCAAATAGAGAATTTTGAATTGAAGATGTGTCTACAAGAAGAGAGAGAGGAGTAACATAGTTTGCTGTGACAGCTGCAAGCAAAGGACGATGCCTTGGAAAAGTTGTAGTGTGACCCATGTGAGGTAAAAGGTAGTTCTCTAAATTCATGTATGTTTCCTGATGATGATTTCGCTATTTTTGAAAATCATACCACATGAATTGGCTCCAAAATGTTGAAGAAAATAGCGTATGAAGGGAAAGGCTTGGGCATTAATGGCCAAGGCATTGTCAACCCCATCAAAGTAGAAGAGTTACCCCGTTAGGCAGGACTTGGGTATGTCAGAAAGGAAGTTGGGGAATGTAGAATGACAATTAGCGAACCACCAACAACAGATGCTCAGCAGCCCTCATCAATTCTTTCCAAATCGACAGAGAAGGTAAAAGATGTTGATTTCCTTTTGGTTTTGTCTTCACATAGTGTGATTTTTGTGGCAGATTTGGAGATACTAATTACAAGGACAAACATGAGGCTCCTTACGAGGACGAGGCAAGAGGAGGAAGGAAAACTTGGTGTTAATAGCCAAGGCATAACTCAACCACTAGAGTTTGTGTAGAGACCTTAATTTATAGGTTTGAGATACACTAAAGGAGAATGCTCAAAGGTGTCATATGCTTTAGAGACATCATCAAAATCGTGGAGGAAAGAGAATGATGGGAACACATCCCCATCATCCCATGGTAGGGAAAGATCTAAGGTAAGCTCTCATCGCCATACTTACATCAGAGACAGAAAGGAAAGGTATATCCACTCTCGACATTTGAATGTTCATTTTGATCATGATCATTTTTTTAATGACAGACATTGAAAAACATGTACCTTTTGTGGATTCCATAATGATACATTTTCTAGGTGTTGGAAATGAATAACAACACAAAAAAAGAAGAGGCATGAAAAACCCTCTCAATAGCAAGTAAAGAAACAGTTTAAGAAAGTCTAGAGGAAGAAGATTTATTGCAGTCATTGCGATAGAAGTGGCCATCAAAGAGCCACTTGTTGGAGGCTCCATCTAGAGCAATGCCTTAAAGACAAACCATTGGTGCATGAACCAGGTGAAGCAGTTGTTTGACAAGAAAATGCGTCACAAGGAGGTGACCCATTCACCTTGATAAGTGAAAAATGGTTTTCAAATATGTTAGCTTGTCATGGTCATGCTTTTGTAAATCATTTGTTGCATTTTAAAATGTAAAATTGATGATGTTTTTTCCATCACTTGTTCAGCAATAATGATGTCTAGGCTTATTTTTTGTTGCATGATAAACTATGAAAGTGATGTCGTGTTTCCATCACTTGTAAAGAAAATGGTGTTTGGCCTTATGATTGTAAATCATGTGTTGCAGTGATGATGTGTTTTGCAACAATGATATCTTGGCCTTGTTGTCATTGCTAGGGTATTGTGTCCATCTTGTTATAAACTTGACCACCAAGTATGTGTTATAAACTCGTGGCAAGTGTGGGATGCTTGGGTCATTAGTTTTTCAGTTAAGACAAGCATGTAATTTTCAAAACATTGTACTACAAGTTGCAAAAGTTGTAGGTGTCGTCTCATTGCTTAAGGCTTTGAAGAACAAAGGTGAAGGAGATGGAAGTGAGACCTTTCAGGACACTTGTGATGTAGACAAGTTACAAAGAAGTTGAAGATTATTTTTCATGGTTTTGAAGGACCAAAATCTCCTTAGTGGAGACAATTGATCCAAGTGGCTCCGAGACACACAAGACAAAGAGGGCTTATGAAAAGCTCAAAAATCAAAGTGTTTAGATTATGCTTGAACTAGGAACAAAACATAGATCTCTTCATCCTGATCGTGGTGGTGTGAATGGTTCGTCAATCCAAGTCTGGATGCAAAAGTTAGAGGCAGTCAAAGGTCAGTTGACTTTTTGTTGACTCGGCAGGCTTAAGCAGACCGCAATTTGGACAATATATGGGCATCGGATTCTGGCCAACTTGGGCTAGATTCTAGGTGAATTTTTGGTTTGGTTAGTTTGAATCCTTCGTCAAATGTTAAAGATTTCAAAAAGGCCCTTATAACTAATGAAAATTAAAAATAATATGTATGGAAGGTGGTGGGCCAGCACACCCACCACCCACACCTCATATATAACATACGACACACTAAAGGGGCTGGTGGGAGTTGAACCCACAGCCGACGGGAGGGCCAACCCCACCTATGCAGTGACCCCACATTAAACCCATAAAAGAACACGCTATTAATACAACATACCATCAACCGTATGCCTTAAAAAAACGTGCCCATAAATCACACATGACTAATATGTGTTCAGTTTAGTGGGAGGCATGGGGCGAGATACCCAATGCAGACCTTACCCCCTTTTAAATTCGTTTTAGTTTCTAAAAAACAATAACATGTGAAAAAAAGAAGGGGCGGGTTTGACAACCCGACCCCTCCTCAAATAATGCCTATCTTTACCATTGGGCCAAACTAACTTATTGATAAGCTTACCTGACAAAATTATATAAATCGCATTTTTCAATGCACCTAGGCAGATGGAGGAACTAGGAGTGGGCACGGATTTTGAGGAGGAGGAAGGCAGTACACATAGTTCGAGGAAACATTTTGCAGGAGGGCTGAATTTTCACTTCATGAGATTTTGACAAATTTTATATGGTTTTAACACTTCTCAATGCCACAAACGCAATGGAACTGTCTATTTCTCCATAAAAGTTCTACATTTTTTGTCCATTTTTCAGTATGGAGGTGGAACCATGATTGCTACAGAGACAGGGAGTGGAACCATGATCCTTGAAATTTTCCCAATGAGGTAATTTTTCTCCATGTTGGAATATAGTCAAGTTTATATTTGTTTTTCATGGTTTTCTATAGGGATCACAATGGCAAGGTTAGATTCCCCTTTGGAGCTGCAGATTTCCATTCCACCTATGTAGCAGAATCTTTGAGAAATCTAGGGGGAATCTAAAAGATTCCTTGAGCCCCAGATTCTGAATTTCTCAGAATTCAAAAATTGGACAGTTGATTTTGCACTATTCAATGTTGCAAATCTGATGGTGCATTCAGATTTTTCATTTTCTCATTCTATTCTTCAACCAATTTTCTAAGTGGAATGCAAGTGTCAATATTGATGTGCGAGTAGCCAATTCCATGTGATTGATGCCATGAGATTGATGGCAGGAACAACTTCAGCAGTTTGATAGCAACTTCTTCAGATGGCACTTTGTTGTGAGGTATATGCAGTGTGTTCATGTACTTCTTTTGCTATGCATTATGCTCCATAGATCCCTGTTTAATGTTGATGAGTGATCTTGTTTATTAATTATTTTCATGATTCCTGCTTGATGTGAAATGGAATCGTCTATGTGATGTACTTGTTTTTAGGTTTTAACCCTGTACAAAAATTACCAGCACATGAATTCTAAAACACATAAAATAAACAATGCCAGAGAATAACACATAAAATAAACAATGCCAGAGAATAACACATAAAACACATATACACAGACATTTTCCTGTGGATCTCAAAACCTTGTCTACCAACTTGATTTTTCATTATATTCCTTTCAATGTTACAGTACATATTTATACATGTCGAAGCATCCAATACCATGGACCGAAAAGCCATCGCATCCAAAACCATGGACCGAAAACCATCACGTCCAAAACCATGTACGAAAATCATGCACAAAACCATAGGTGGGTGCGCCCAACCTAACATAGGGTCCAAAACCAAAATTTTCTGAGGCAGCGAGTGGGGTTACGAGTACCCCTCAAACACCCTGTGACCCCCCCTCTAAGCCCTCAGTTAACTACATGGGCTAGTCATGGAAAGAATATAACACAACCTAACATTCTCCCACTTGTTGTTTTCTTTCCACAGGGGGCCATAAGAAAGCTTAGTCATTTATCCAACCTTGCAAAGCCCATTGTTTCTCTACACCAAGAGAGCTTCTCAGAGCTCACAGATTTTTTCAATGCATCTGAAATATTCTTCAAAATGTCCACCTTTACCAACAACACCTTTTTGTCTTCTATCATATCCCTCACAAAGTGATACTGAACATCAATGTGCTTTGTCTTTGAATGATATGCAGGGTTCTTTGCTAAGAAAATTACACTTTGGCTGTCACAGTCTATCCTTATAGCTTCCTGTACTAACCCCATACTTGAACACAATCTCTACAACCAAACTGCTTCCTTTTTTGCATGAGTGGCTGCCATGTATTCTACCTCTATAGTTGATAGTCCCACTACAGATTCTTTCTTACTCATCCAACTGACTACACCTCCATATAGATTAAACACATACCCACATGTAGATCTTCTCTAACCAGATCTCCAACCCAGTCTGCATCAATAAATACACGAATATCCAACACTCTATCTAGTATTGGTCTTCCTTGGTAGCTTAAACCATAATCACTAGAGCCACGCAAATACCTATAAACTCGTTCCACTATTGTCCAATGCTCCTTCCCTGGTTTTGACATAAACTTGCTGAATACTCCCATTGCATGTGCAATGTCTCGTCTAGTAGAGACCATTGCATACATCAAGCTACCAACTGCACTTTCATATGAAACATGTGACATGTCCTCTTCCTCTTGTTGTGTCTTGGGAAACTGTTTAGCAAATAACCTCACACCTACAAGAATAGGAACATTCACCAGTTTACTATCCTGCATATTAAACCTCTGCAATATTGTCTCAACATACTTCCTCTGGTTTAACTAGAGCTTCCTCTTTGTCCATTCTCTTTTAATTTCCATGCCCAAAATATAGTTTGCAACACCTATTGTTGTGTGTGGAGCATGATTGTTCAGAGGTATTTGTTTCAGTCGGATGTATACCCCAGGAAGTTTTGTACACCCCTCCACGCGGGGGGGCGTGGGGGGGACTTGTCCTCCCTGCAGGAGTCCGGGGGGGACGATCCCCCCCAGCTGGGGGGTCCGGGGGCCAGCGGTCCCCCGGCAGGGGCTTGGGGGCAGCGCCCTAGAAGCTAAAAATAGATGTAAATCTGCCTTGTAAAAGTATAGTAATTTCTATTCAATCTGAGTCGTTCATTAGGTGGATCATCTGATGGTAGAACTTATGTTTAGTTTAGGGTTTTTTTCCATAGAAGGCAACCCCTCTCTTTGTATGAGGGCATTGTATTTGAGGCGGTGATAGATGTGTATTCTGTGTGAGCGGGAAATAGAGAGGTGAGACTGTGAGAGAAAACAGAGGATATGACAGCGGATTTGCTGTAGGTTGTGTCTCTTCATTCTGCTGGATAATAGAAAGGAAGGACTGGCTATTCGAGGCAGACGTAGCCCAAACTGGGTGTACCACGTATATCTGTGTCTCTCTTGTTTTGTGTGTTTTCTGTGTTTATATTTCTGCAAGATTTATGTGTTCCATTGCTCCGTAATATATAATTTTCTAACACCTATATCTTTCATGTTGAATTTGGAGGACAAATGGGTCTTCAAATCCTAGATAATTTCTTTTTCATTTCCAACCAACAACATATCATAGACATACAATACCAGGTAAATAACATAGTCACCAATTAATTTAAAATACACACAATGATCTGCTTTGCTTCTGGTGAAGCCAAGTCCCTGTATAAATGTATCAAATTTCTAATACCACATCCTTGATGATTGTTTTAACCCATACAAAGACTTATTTAACTTATGTACCAGTTATTTCTTACCCTTCACCACAAAGCCTTCAAGTTGCTTCATGTAGATCTCCTCTTTCAGATCCCTGTGAAGAAATGTTGTCTTCACATCCATCTGTGCTACCGCAAAATCAAAAGCAACAGCAACAGATAAAAGTAATCTAATAGAAGTTACCTTGGCAACAGGAGAAAAGATATCACCAAAATCAATTCCTGGCACCTGGGAATAACCTTTTGCTACCAACCGAGCTTTGTATTTCTCCACTTTTCCTTCTGCATTTGTCTTCTTTTTGAACACCCTTTTCTACCAATGGGTTCCCTTCCAACTGGAAACTCCACCAAATCCCAAGCCTCATTTTTGTGTAAAGATGACATTTTGTCAACCATGGCCTCTTTCTAGATTTTTCCATCCTCTGAATCCACTGCTTTCTTCACAGTTCTGGGATCATCATCAGTAACAGACAAAGTAATATTTCAATATAAAGCAGATGGACTATACCTTTTTGGCTACCTTCTTTCTCAAACTGATCTTATTAGAGCCGAATTTTATGACTCTTCATCTTCTCACTCCTCCTCTGCTATGGAGTTTGATCCTCCTTTAGCTCAAACTATATCTTCTCAGGTTCCTTTGGTTGGACTTCATGTTTAATAACATTTTCACCTCTCTGAACACCACATCTTGGTTGTACACAACCTTCCTTGTTACTGGGTTCTAAAGCTTATAACCCTTCAAACCATCCTTATACCCAATAAAGATGCACTTTTCAGATTTATTATCTAACTTGGTTTGTTTCTCCTTTGGAACATGTACATATGCATCACATCCAAATACCCTTAGATGTGAAACACAGGGTTTGTTACTAGTCCATACCTCTTTTGGAGTCTTATCCTCCAACGCTGATAAAGGTTACATGTTGACCAGGTAACATGTAATATCCACTGCCTCTACCTAGAATTCCTGTCCCAAATTGGAACCATTGAGCATGCTTCTTGCCCTTTCCATCAACATCTTGTTCATCCTTTATCCAACTCCATTTTGCTGAGGTGTATATGGAGTAGTGTTCTGCCATGATATACCACACTTCTTACAGAATTCTTAAAATTCCTTGCTACAAAAATCTCTACCATTATCTGTCCTCAGCACCTTTATCCTCTTCTCTGTCTGATTTTCCACAAGAGCCTTAAATTCTTTAAACCTGTCAAAGACTTTAGATTTCTTCTTAAGGAAATATATCCATGTATTCTTTGAGAACTCATCTATAAATGATACGTAGTACACATACTTACCCACTGATGGAATCTTCACAGGCCCAAACACATCACTGTGCATAAGCTCTAATATCTATTTTGCTTCCCTGATTCTGCTTCCCATATACACAATTTTCACAGAAATCAAAATCTAGAGATCTATTACTCATACCTTCTACCATACCTTTACCATGAAGTATTCATAGGCCCTTCTCTCCAATATATCTAAGTCTTTGATGCCACAACATGGTCTTCTCTCTAGACACCATTAGATTTTCCACTCCACTTTCAGGAGCCACAGAACTGTTGCACACATCAACAATTGTGCTACCTTGCATCTTGTACAGAGTTTCAATCTGAACTCCCTGTATCAATACCAATGCTCCTTGAACCATCTTGTAAGTATCCTTCTCAAACACTGTTTTTACACCTGCATTATCCAACTTGCTTATAGAAATAAGATTTTTGGCCAATGCAGGAATATGCAGAACACCCGGAAGTGTTCTAACCCTTCCACCTTACAACTTCAAGTTTACTTTTCCACGACCAAAGATTCTAGCCTTCCTATCATCCCATATGAATACATCACCACCATCATATTTCTCATACTCACATAACCACTATCTATGGGGAGTGAAGTGAAAGGATGCACCTGAGTCAATCAACCATGCCTCATGATCTAAAGGTGTACTTGAAGAAGCCAGGTACACATCCCCACCTTGATCTGATGTGGTTTTCGCCTCTACAGATGGAGAATCATAAAATCCCTTTCCTTTATCAGAAGATTTAGAATTATAGTCCCTTTTGTAGTGCCCTTCCTTTCCACACTTCTAGCACACCACCTTTACAGGTTTTCCTAGAGATTTAGATCTCCCTCTAGATTTAGATCTCCCACTCGATGACTTATTTTTGTTTCTGTTCTAGGACCATCCTCTTACATAAAATGCATCACCATTATTGCTCTCCATATTTTTCCATCTCATCTCCCCTACCAGCAAGGATGAGACTATTTCATCAAACTGTGAGGTAGTTGCATTACTGCATATTGCAATAATCAGACTATCCCATGAATCTGGTAGAGAACACAACAAACTGATGCACTTATCTTCATCTAAAATTTTAATACCAACAAATGCTAACGAACTTACCATAGTATTAAATGTGTTCATATGCTCTTTCACCTAGTCTCCATCTTTCATCCTCAAGTCATACAACTTTTTCCACACAAACGATTTATTCAACAGAGACTTAGATTGGTAAAAAGTCCCTAACTTGTACCATAAAGCCTTCGTCGTAGCTTCCCCTGATACATTCAGCAATACTGAATCTAAGACACATAATCGTACTGTGCTCTTTGCCTTCCAATCCAACTCCTTCCATTCTTAATCGGACACCCATGTTGGTTTAGCACTTGGATCTACTGCGATCCATTGATTTTTATCCACCAATAGATCCTCCATCTTGAGTTTCCACAACTCAAAACTTTGACCATTAAATTTCTCGATCTCTATCTTTCCACTACTTGCCATCTTCTTTCACCAATAGAATTGATCTTGTAGATCCCCCACTGAACATGGTCTACCATAGGCCCGAGCGAAACCCCTCAATAACAAAGGCATCCCCTTGAAGCCAAAATGACGTTGAAACCATATGTAGCTTTTAACCCTATACAAAAATTACCTGCATATGAATTCTAAAACACATAAAATAAACAATGCAAGAGCATAACACATAAAACACACATACACAGAGATTTTCCCCTGGATCCCAAGATAGGGACTACCAACTTGATTTTTCATTATATTCCTTTCAATGTTACAATACATATTTATACGTGCTGAAGCATCCAATACCATGGACCAAAAAACCATCACATCCAAACCATGGACCAAAAACCATCACGTCCAAAACCATGTGTGAAAATCATGCACAAAAGCATAGATGGGTCCACTTAACCTAGCATAGGGTCCAAAACCATAGGTGGAGTTACGGGTACCCCTCAAACCCCCTGTGACACCCCCTCTAACCCCCCGGTTAACTACATGGGCTAGTCATGGAAGGAATATAACACAACCCAACATTGTTGTCATGATTTTTCATGTTATATTTAGAGATCCCTTTGTTGTATGTTGATGGGATACTCAGGTTGTCATCATATATGTTTGCATTGAGATCCCTTTTATGCCATGTTGGCAAGATTTTCATCATGCATGAGTTTGTTTCATACTGATAGGAGTCTTTTGACTAAGAGTTCTTGTAGTGGAACATCTCTTGGTGCCACTCCTGTGTGAGGGCATTTTCCTTGTATGATAGCATCATCACCTTTATGTACATCATCACTATTGACAACACTTAATGTAGCGGCTTACACCATCTTGACACTGGGGCCTAGAGACGTAGTCCCTCTTGGATGAACTCCGTTATCAATGTCTTATGTTTTCATGTGTTGATGATTGATGTGTTCCTCTTCTTTACAACATGCAGATATATTCATTGATGTTCTTTTAAAAAATGTAATTTAACACATCAGGAAAGTAAATGGTCTTGGAAGGGTCCTTTTTCACACTCGAACCTGGATCAAAATTGATGGTGGAAGCTAATGTAATTAAGATGTTCAGTGCATTTCTCCTCACCATGCGATCCCAAAATAATCCTTCGCATGTCAATAGTTTCTTCCATCGCATGAAAACAGGCTCTAGAATATATGTTTTTTTAATGCATTTAATTAATGATGGAAGGCTACAAACATTCTTCCTCAATGTTACTAAAAAATGAATAAACATCTTATCAATATGGTCATGACTTTTCTCAACAAGAAGGAAACCAACCGTTACCTTTTTAAAAATTTCCAATTGAATAAGCATGTTTATATATCGAAAAAGAAGTTGAATTTTATTTTCACGGTTTGTGTTGTCCAATTGTGGATACAAGACTTCAGGAAGAATACCAGATGAATGAGAAAGCATATCATGGATTATAGTTATGGTAATATTTTCATCATTATGAATATTTGGAGCTGTGAAGTAAACCCTTGGTAACATCTTCCCATTAAAGACCATACGACCAACCAAGTGAAACTGAATAAAATTTTCTTCATGTAAATTTTTTGGTCTATGGAAAAAAATGTGGTAGAAGTGTTTTCCTTTGGTCCATACCATCAATTATCAAACCCAAATATTTATTTGGATTATCATAACACTTTTTCTATGTTTATACAATTTTTGTCTTTCACTTGTTTGTTGAGTGCGATGCTCTTTAAGTGCTTTGACAATGGAATCTGCACATAAAATAAAAGAAGTCTATTAATAAATATATTTTCATAGTTGATAACTATCGAATTTTTAAAAATACTGCTATGAATGCATATCTATTTCCGCCCCTTGAAACTTATCTCTTTTTTATTTAAGAGATGCACATGTCCTACAAATCCCCATCCTTGTCTTCTTAGGAATACGAACATTGTTTAATTTGTTCCTCCATATCCTTGTAAAATATGAATATGTAATAAAATTACCATCCCCTTCACCACCTTCGGCATATTATTATATAAGTTGTAGATTTCTCGTCTTGAGAAATTATCTGGAATATGTAGTGTGTCTTTATTTGGCATACACTCTCAATGCTTTGAAAAGAAATCTTTCATCCATGGCATTGCAGTAATTGTTGATGGTCCAACCTCTCTTCTACAATGTACTTCTGAATAATAGGTAGGGTCTTTTTCTAGTCTTTCTTAGGTTCTTGACAAACGAAAATTACCAACTGAATGCAACATTTTGAAAGCCTTTCTACAGATCAATACATTCCCAATATGATAATGATAACCCTCCTGTGTAGATTGCATGCAACCCACTAAAAAAGAATTTTTCATGCTTTTATTCATTGAAAAATATTTCTTCCTTTGCTCCAAACCAAACTTGAAATGCATATGTTTCAAGCAATAGTTTCAATGAAATTCACTTGAAATCGGATCACCGACAAAAATTCTACTTGTGAGATATTCTGTGCTAACCCTTGTATAACTAGAATATTTTAGATTGATATGAAAAGGCCTACTCCTACTCATAAATACAATATTTTCTTGAAATGTTTCCCTCATTTGATTATTATCTATAGAGGCATTTTCATCATTAGTAGGAGGAATATTTCACTGACGATGATACTTAGAAATTCATCACCATAATTTCTTGGAAAATATTCACTACCATCCTCACATGAAGGAAATTCTTCACTATCAACCTTTTTTCTTTTGAAATCCTGACTTAGATTAAATCCTTCACCATCTTCATCCCTTCTTTTGAAAACCTCCCTTGGAGGATTCATTTCATCATCACCACGACTATTTTTGAAACACTCACTTAGAGAAAATGCATTATTAACATTTGTGCCTCTAAAATTATCATTGGTAAGAAACTCTTCATCCTCCCCTTCATCACTGGTGTTCACATAATCCTTAGGATTATGACTAAGTGGAAAATATGACTTTCTATTCATAGTCAAATTATCATTTGCACGAACTTCTTCATCCTCCCCATCATTAATAGTGGTTTCATAATCATTGGGATTAGGAACAAGTGGAAACTTTGAATTTCTATTTAATGGAAGTTATTCATCGTCCGCTATGTTAGTTGTGCTCTCATAATCCTTAAGATTAAGACTAAGTTGAAACTTCGAATCTCTATTTACAGGAAATTGTTCATCCTCGTTGTCCCCTTCATAAGTGGTGCTCTCATAATCCTTAGGATTAGGAATATGTAGAAACTTTGACTCTCAAAATTGTTCATCCCCCCTTCATCAGTGGTGCTCTCATAATCCCTAGGATTAGGAATAGGTGGAAACTTTGACTCTCCAAATTTTTCATCACTCCCTTCATCAGTGCTATTGTCATAATCCTTAGGATTAATACTATGTGGAAAATTTGACTTAGCAAATTCTTCTTCCCCCCTTCATTAGTGCTTATCTCATAAGCCTAAGGATTAAGACTATGTGGAAACTTTGAGTTTGCAAATTCCTCATCCCCCCCTTCATCAGTGCTGCTCTCATAATCCTTAGGATTAGGAGCAAGTGGAAACTTTGACTCTGTGAATTATTTATCCCCCCTTCATGAGTGATGCTCTCATAAGCCTTAGGATTAGGAATATGTGGATACTTTCACTCCACAAATTCTTCATTCCCCCCTTCATCAGTGTTGCTCTCATAATCCTTAGGATTAGGAATATGTGGAAACTTTGACTCCACAAATTCTTCATCTCCCTGTTCATTAGTGTTGCTCTTATAATCCTTAGGATTAATACTATGTGGAAATTTTGACTCTGCAAATTCTTCATCTCCCCTTTCGTTAATGCTGCTCTAGTAATCCTCAGGATTAGGTCTATGTGGAAACTTTGAATTTGCAAATTCTTCATCACCACCTTCATCAGTGGTTCTCTCATAATCCTTAGGATTAGGAGGAAGAGGAAACTTTTACTTTGCAAATTCTTTATCCCCTCCTTCATCAATGGTGCTTTCATAATCCTTACGATTAGGACCATGTGGAAACTTTAACTTTGCAAATTCTTGATCCCTTGCTTCATGAGTGGTGCTCTCATAATCGTTATGATTAGGAGGAAGTGAAAACTTTGATTGGGGAAATTCTTCATCACCCACTTCATCAGCGTTACCGTCATAATCCTTAGGATTAGGACTATGTGGAAACTTTGACTCTGGAAATTCTTCATCCCACCTTCATCAGTGGTGCTCTCATAATCATTAAGATTATGAGGAAGTGGAAAAATTGACACTCTGTTCATAGGAAATTCTTTTTTCTAGCCTTCATCAATGTTGATGTCATCATCTTTAGGATTAAAACAAAGTGGAAAAATTGTCTCTCTATTTATAGTGAAAGAATTCTGATTACATTCATCAAAATGGATAGAGTTGTTGCATGATGAAGATGTCGATTGTATAGAAAGAAAAACTTCAATATCAGGAGAATTTGTGACCTTCAACTACAAGACGTCATATGATACAAATGCACTCTCTCCCAATGACAATATATAACTTAGAGATTGAGAATTTTCCTGTAAAGTTTTCCCCTAAATTTTTTCACCGAAAATTTTCCCTGCAAAGTTTGCCCCCAAAAAATTTCTTTGAAAAGTTTCCCTCCAAAAATGTCATTTTTAAATATTTTCCTCCAAAATTTTCATCTATAATTTACTTCAAAACATTTTACTGAATTTTTGGTTTAAAAAATTTTTCACTCCCAGTTTCTATTCAGAATATGATAGAAACTCAAATAATTTTCTGTTTTAAACTATTTACATTGACTATGTAAGTTAAATTAATTTTTATAATTAATATTGTTTTTATCCTTGTAATGAATGAAAACTAACCTAAAGCTATAATATTAACATAGTTTTTATTTTTATTTTTTATTTTTAAGTTTAATCCCACATTCAAGAAATGACAAAACAATCCCAAAATCACTGCTATAAAATAAAATTCATCATTTCTATTCATCACATCACATCAAGTCTTTTTGGTCTTGTTAAAAATTTTGGACCGATTTTCCGGAGAAGCGGTGCGTTGTCATAGATATCACATTCAACGAGAGTTTTACCCATTTTGAAGGTTAGTTTTCTTTCTATCTCGACTATTTGCGGATGAATTTGGGGAAATTTTGTGTTTGTACGGGAAAAACCACATAAAAAACCT